>PVHP010004973.1:55310-68364 GCA_004024765.1 Zapus hudsonius
GAGGAGAGGAGAGGAGAGGAGAGGAGAGAAAATGGGTCCTCCAGGGCCTGTAGCCACTGCAAACGAACTCCAGATGCATGTGCCACTTTGTGCATCTGGCTTTATGTGGACACTGGGGAATCGAACCCAGGTCAATAGGCTTCGCAGGCAATCGCCTTACCCACTGAACCATCTCTCCAGCCCAGTTTCCTGGAGTCTCCCACCCTAGTGTGTGCAGGGTGAACATTATAATCACATAGGGAGGAAGCATTGTTAATTTTTAAGTTAATAACAGTAGGGTAGGTTCCTTCAATCTTGTTTTACGTATGTGTGGGCATGTGCCACGGTGTTTGTGTGGAGGTCCAGGGACAACGTTGGATGCTGGTCCTTGCCATCCACCGCCTTTGAGCCAGGGTCTCTCAATGCTCACAGCTCTCTGAGCTTCCAGAGGACTCTTCCATTTCCGCCTCCCTGTTCCCCATAGGACGCTGGTGTTCCAGCCACAGCATCTGGCTTTATGTAGATTCTGGGGTTCAAATTGAGGTAATCACACTTACAGGGCAAGCACTTGATCCACGGAGCCACCACCCCAGCCCTGTTCTTTGATTTCTTCGAGACGGGGTCTCAAACTA
This sequence comes from Zapus hudsonius, assembly GCA_004024765.1. NCBI lineage: Eukaryota > Metazoa > Chordata > Mammalia > Rodentia > Dipodidae > Zapus > Zapus hudsonius. The sequence goes on from PVHP010004973.1 coordinate 55,922, forward strand.
TGAAGCTGAGGATGACCTTGATCTCTTCCTGGTCCTCCTGCCTCCACCTCCCAAGCTGAGATTATTATAGGTGTGTACCACCAAGCCAGGCTCATCTTTCATTTTGATTTTTATGTTTCTGGTTTCCAGTTCTTTGTTTTGCAGCAGGGTCTCACGCTAGCCCAGGCTGACCTGGAACTCACTCTGTAGCCCAGGCTGGCCTCGAATGCACAGTGATCCTACCTCAGCCTAAAGCATGTGCCATCATGCCCATTAAAAAAAAATTTTTAAGGACAATTTTTAGAGCAGTTTTAGGTTGAGAGCAAAGTTGAAAGCACGAAGGTTTACCATAAATCTCCCCATTACTCACAGTGCCCCTGTTATCAACATCTGCCATCAGAGTGGCCCATTTGTCACAGCTGGTGAGGCTGAAATGACACACATTGTCACCAAGTCCACAGTTCTCAGCGTAGCCACTCTGGTTTGGACAGATGTATTTATGATATGTGTGGAGGTTATGTTTCACACAAGAGTCCTTGTCTTTTCAAAGTGATACATATGGTTGGTGTGGTGGCGCGTGCCTTTAATCCCAGCACTAAGGAGGTTGGAGTAAGAGGGTCGCTATGAGTTCAAGGCCAGCCTGGCCTCGAGGGAGACCCTGCCTTGAACAGCGATACACACCAAGATGTTTACAGATGCAAAAACCCAAGGCTTCCCTGAATGGGGGTTAATGAGAGGGCTGACAGCCCCCAATTGACGGTGGTTGACCGTTGGGCCACAGGGCCACAGAACTTGCCATATTTGGTTTTCTTTTGTAAATGCTTAACATTTTCCATAATAAAAGTTGAAAATAAAAACAAAGGCAGCTGTAGTGTGGCTCAAGCCCATAATCTCAGCACTTGGGAGACTGAGACAGGAGGATAGATGTGAGTTTGAGGCCATCCTAGGTTACCGAAAGAGACTGTCTCACAAACAAACCAAAACCACCATAGGTGGTAGAGAGCTTGCCTAACATACACAAGGCCCTGGGTTCCATCCCAGCGCTGCCAAATTACACACACACACACACACACACACACACACACACACACACACACACGAGAGAGAGAGAGAGAGAGAGAGAGAGAGAGAGAGAGAGAGAGAGAGAGAGAGAGAATCAGAAAACTCCACTCATGATTAGTACCACAGGGAAATGCGAGTGTGTCCATGAGCCATTGTAGAGGAAGCCATTTCAGCTGGGCATTGGGTAGATCTTTAGCAGGGTGTGTGTGGCATTGGGCATCCTGAAGTATTAGTAATGGCTGAAGTAATGGCCTTTCTGTCTCTTCCCTCCCTGAAGGGTAGGCTGGTGGGATCCTGGAAGGAGGCCTGATCTTTTAGGTATCACCAGCATCTCAGTCAGACCAGGCTTCTGAACCCCAAGAATAACCGAGTTCCCTCATCAGTAGTGCTGGGGGGGGGTGTGAAGAAGGCCAGCCTGTGCATGGCTGTACATGTCCTTGGAAGAACCTCAGGAGGAAGCAGGAGGATCCCACATTACAGATGACAACACTGAGGCCCTCAAACTTCAGCGGAGCCAAAGATGGAGGTTTGTGATTTTAAGTGTGTCACTGCGCTCTGTCCACTGCCCCCAGCTGTGAACACAGGGCTAGAGAAGGCAGGGTCCTCTGGAGGGTACAAGCCTAGGGGACAAGGACAGGTGACAAGACAATGAGAGCTGAAGTCGCAAAACATACAGAACAAAATGACCTTGAGCCTCCAAACATGAGCGAGAGGGCGGAGGTCAGGGGTGTGCTCTCCCAGGAACACCCCCTCGGCTGCAGCTCTCTCTGCTTGGGGTTGTGGTGATAAAAGGGAGCATTTCAACTCTGGGCTGAGGGCTGTGCAAACTCCTGCTGTCAGCTAGAGGGGGCAGCATGGGCCTTGAGGGGTCCCCGAGAGAAGAGCCTCAGGCACTGGGAGAAGGGGTCTAGTGTGCCCCACTTCAGGCCACCACCTGTGACACCTCTCACAACACACCTGGATCCCTGTTTTCCCAGAAAGGGAGCAGGGATGACAGGACAGATAGACCCCCGTTCACATTGGTGCACTGAAACCTTCCAGGGAGGCCCGTCACTTGAAAGCAAGTGTGGAGCAGACTGTTCAGTCACAAAAACCAGCCTCCATCCTCACTGGGCAGTGATGGACGGCTCCCACGCCATCTCCAGAAGCAAACCTGAGGCCAGCATCCCTGTCTTCCCTGAGATGGGGTCTCAGGTGTCTCCTGTGGCCTGGAGAAGTCCTTCCACTCATGTTAAGTATCCCAGACAAAAAGTGAGGGATGTCGTGAGTCATGTTGAGGGAGCCCATTTCCCCCGGGGCATCAGGATCTATTTTTCAGGGTGTTTGTTGAAGAGGACCTTGAACTTCTGATCCTCTTGCCTCTGCTTCCTGAGGGCTGGATTACAGATATACACCATCAAGTCCAATTTATGTGGAGCTGGGAATCAAACCCAGGACTTCATGCATTCTAGGCAAGCACTCTACCAACTGAGCTATCTCCCCATCCTCCAAGAATAAGTAGCTTTTGGAGATGATTCCAGAAAGTCCTCATTAAAAATGGGAATGTGAAACATGGAAAGGAAGCTGCTGCAGTTACCTTCTTGCTGCTGGGACTAAACACCTGACCCAAAGCAGCTGATGGGAGGAAGGGGTTTATTTTGGCTGACAGACTCGAGGGGAAGCTCCATGATGGCAGAGAAGCGTGCCAGAGCAGAGGCCGGACATCACCTCTGCCACCGGAGGCAGAAAACAGAAACAAGAGAGTGAGCCAGGTTCTAGCAAGGCTACAACACCCATAAATCCACTGTGACAGTACAAAACAGCTCTCCCTCCACAGGAAGTGGAATAGTTTATTCTTGAGCCAAATATGGGTGACCAGGACCCCAGGGACACCGATTCAAGTTACCCCAATTAACATGCTCCACTGTGGAAGCAGTTATGTGAACTTTGTATAATCGCAAAAAAAAAAAAAAAAGAGAAATCAATTGCATTTAACCCAATGCACTGGTGGTGATGTCAGGCAGGCAGCTTATAACCAAGCCAGGGTCTCAGATGCTGTCTAAGGACATTCTTAGCTTTGGGGTTGGTGGAAGCTGAGGGTCTGGTAAGTAGATACATTCCAGAGGTTCTACCTGACAGCTGGAGAGACCTTAGGTCAGATCCAGCAGTAAGTGGTAAATACCTAAGGAGGGAATGGCAGACAGCTCAAGGTAATTTTGGTTCTTGAGTGGCAACATTCCAACTCTCCATGACCTCAGAAGAGCTAATCGGTTAATCCCTTTGTAGACTCTTCAGGATAGGGGTGTGTGTGTGTGTGTGTGTGTGTGTGTGTGTGTGTGTGTGTGTGTTTAAGGAACTTTGGGTCACTGCTATAAGGAGGTCTGAAATACGAAGCTAAGTGTCTGAAACACTTTTGTTTGGAGATCCTCACAGTGTATTCATGTGGTCATAGATTATTGTAGAATTAGCAAAATGTTTGATGGTGATTTTTGTCCATCCTAAATAAGTATTCTTTTGGTACTGAATTGATTTGCAATGTTTAATTACCTTTAAAGAGGGCCCTCAAAATTATCCGTTTGAGACTGCATAAAGTCGGGGTTGGCCCCTGTAGGGACCAGTAGGAACATAGCTTTGCTGAATGGAATGTGTCTGCTGCTTGACTCCCCGACAACACAGACCTCTTGGGTTCAAGAATACTCAAGTTCAAATTCAAGTTCTATCACCTCTTAGTTGAGGTCGTTTGGCTAGGATGAATAATCTATTAAATCTCCGTTAATCCGTTTTCTTTTAAAAATATTTTATTTATTTGCAAGCAGAGAGTTGGGGAGAGGGAGAGTCAGTCAGAGAGTGGGCACACCAGGACCTCCAACCACTTTCAAAGGAACTCCAGATGCATGCGCCACGTTGTACATCTGGCTTTAAGTGGGTGCTGGGGAATGGAACCCAGGTTGTTGGGCTTTGCAGGCAGGCGTCTGCACTCTGAGCTACTCTTCAGTCCCCATTATGTCATTTTCAAGATGACAAAATGAAATGACGATCAAATGTAACAATGCCTGCAGAGAGCCAGGCTCACAGTAAGAGCTCCAACAGGATACTGTAGCTCCTCCTTCCAGCCCAACAAGGGAGGGCGCTGGAGCAGGAATGGTGGTTAAGGAACCCCTGGTCCCCCTCACCCCTTCTGCTTGTGCCTGATCTTCATGCAGGCCATGCCCCTTGCCCCCTGCCAGGTAACCAGCATGGGGATTGGCTGTCTGGCCTGATTCCCAGTATGCCCCCAAGACTGGTCTGGGTTGGGTGGCATATCCATCATCCAGCCTGGCAGCCTTGCCCCTTGGGTGACCCTCCGGGGCCGGGTCTTGGAAGGCCAGGGGGGTCCCCAGAGGCCTGAGCATAGGTGGGGGAGGGTCTTCCTACTGTCCACACCTGGACTTGAACCTGAGGTCCCAGCACTCCTGGGACCTGGGGCACAGAGACCCCAAGCTTTTGGATTCCTGGTACTGATGATCCCAACACTGCATGATCCCAACAATGCATTGGAAGTAACTTATTAAGAGGTAGGAGTCACACCCGTTTTGTAGATAGACTGAGGCTTGGGGAATTGAATTTCACCCTAATTCACACAGTCCAGATGTCCATCCGGAGAATTTAACTCAGAGGTTTTTATGAGGATGGAGGAGGGGACATCCAGCCTATGCCCGGGTGATGTAAGTGGCTCAAGCACGTGTGACAAGTACAGTCCAAAAAGGCTCTGTCAGCCACCAGCGCATTGCCAGGGACACATCGCTCTCGCCCCCTAGGGTAGGGACCATCTGGGATCTGTTTCCACTACTCCCCAGAATTTCAAGTCCTTAAAAATGTTCAAGCAGCCGGGTGTGGTGGCGCATGCCTTTAATCCCAGCACTCGGGAAGCAGAGATAGGAGGATCACTGTGAGTTCAAGGCCACCCTGAGACTACAGAGTGAATTCCAGGTCAGCCTGGGCTAGAGCGAGATCCTACCTCGAAAAACCAAAAACAAAAAAGGCTCAAGCAGCTTTGGCTGCAGCTTCCTACTTACACGTCTCTCTTCTTCTATTTTTACCTCTTCCTGTCCCTCCACCAGTTCCAGCTAGTTCCATGGGCGAAGCAGTTTGCTTTTGAAAAAACAGCCACGTTTGTGCCCTCCATGTCAAGGGGGCAGTTAGTAACCCCAAAAGTTCTTCCTCGTCTTGGCTGAGATGGAAAGAGTGGAATTAACCTCAAAACACTCCTGCTTTTGTCTCCAAATGAACTAGAATATTCACCAGACCCAAGAACCACACACTCATGTAAAATTTTTATAAGTTCGGGAAAAGAGCCACATGTATTTTATTGAGCATTTCTGACTCCATTGCTTTACTTACATTTGCCTTTTATTTAGAAAGTTGAGTTTCATAGACAGAAAGCCAGTAGTGCCTGTCATAAATAGGCAAGACACATTAGAAATTCAAGTAAAAGGGAAGATGGCTCAGCAGTTAGAGGCATTTGCTTGCAAAGCCTGATGGCCTGGGCACAATGCCCAAGCCACCTACATAAGCCAGGCGCAAAAAGTGGTACAAGCGTCTGGAGTTCCTTTGTAGCGGCAAGCAGCCTCGGTGCACACATACATATTCACACATGTACAGATAAATAATTTTAAAAGAACTACAAATAAAACCAGGGGTAGCCGGGCATGGTGGTGCTTGCGAGGTAAGAGGATTAGATCCACTGCATAGGTGGGGGTCAGGGGTCTGTCACAAGCCTCCTACATTTCCCCTGTGCCCCCATCTCTGCCTGAGAGATGAGATGGTCAGGAAGCATTTGATGGGCACTGGTTGGGGGGCTTTGGGCCTATAAATCTAAGTACTTGAGAGACTGAGGCAGGAGGATTACTACACATTCAAGGCCAGCCTGAGCTACATAGCGAATTCCAGGGCAGTCTTGCGAAAATGAAACCGTCTCAAAAACTAAAACTAGGAAGCAAGTGGGTAACAAGAGTTCCCATCTGAATTTCGGGGGTAAGGGAGGCTCAGCTCTTCAAGGCAAGCCACCCCACTTTGGGATCAAAGTCTCACTGCCAGAGGCGGGTCTAGAAGGAGGCACTGGGAAAGGGTCCCACATGTGGCCAGATGTGGGCAGTGATGCTATGAGTCAAGGAAATAGGAGATCCAGGTTGGACCCCAAGGAACCCTCTTGTACAATGAAGCTCTGACCACCACCTTCACCCACTGGCTCCCCTCACCAGCTGAGAGCCTGCACCCTTCCAGGATGGAGAAGAGGGTGACCCTGGCCCCCCTCACACTGATACCAGGATGGACATCCTCAGTGTTCTCCTGTCCAGTGTCTTGGGGCTTTCACAGTGACCACACAATGGAGCTCTGTCCTCTAACTGTGAGGACACACTTTGCCATTGCCCAGGGGGTCCCGTGTCCAGGCTCATGGTCTGTCCTTCATGTCTAAAGGAGTCAATGAAATCTCTGCCAACCTCCCTGACTCCTAGCTACACTCTGTGAGGAAGACAGCTGAGAGGGGATCACGGGAGGCCAAGATCAGCAGGACATGAGGCCTGCTAGGTTCAAGGAACTGAAAGTCATGCTTCTAATAAGGAGAAGAGTATTTGTGGGCCTGGGACAAGAGTCCAGCTGTTGAGCCATGTCCTCCACGTGTGACTTACAATTCAGTAGCAGTTTGTGCCTCCTTCCTCCTTGACACACAGGCTGGGGAACTAGCTGGCAGCCATTCTGGTTTCCTGTCCCTCTGGCTGCACATCTAGGGAGGCCTCCCAGGTACACAACTGAGTGTCCCACCTTGCTGCCCTCCCTCATGCCTTCCTGGAAGAGCCTATGACAGCTTGCCCTTGGGGGCGTGGGTCTGGACAGGCTTTGTCACCATAGGTTCAAACCTCATAGGGTTGGAGAGATGGCTCAGCAGTTAAGGCGCTTGCCTGCACACCTCATTGTAGGTCAAACCCCTGAAACAGAGGATTCAGGTGGCCCCAGGCTCTGGGTAAGAGCTGTGGGCCCCCAGGCTGTCATGGCCTGTGACTCCTTGTTCAGGGGCCCTGGCCAAAAGCAATGGAAGGCAGGAAGGGTCCGTCTTGGCAGAGAAGCCACGGCTTCCAGCCATCACTTCCAGGACCAGGAAGCAGAGGGGGATGAGTGCTGGTGCTCAGTCTGGGCTTCCAGCCCATGGAATGGTGCTCCCTGCATTCAGGTGGGTCTTCCCTCCTCAGTTAAACCCTTTTAGAAGCACACCTGAAGGAGGGGTGTCTCCTAGGGGATTCCAAATGCACTCTCAATGAAGATGAGCCACCAGGTGGGGGAGGGGCGCAGCAAGAGCTGGCACCTCATTAGTCCTTTGCAGTTCCTAAGGGACTGACAGGATCAGAATTTTGGGGTGTACAGGATTACTAGTCTAAGATTGTGGGGCTCAGAGAGGTCAGTGACTCACCCGGAGTTCCCCAGTTCTAAGTTAGCCCTGATGCTTGCCTCTTTTTCCTTCCTTCCTTCTTTTTTCGTTCTTTCTTTCTTTTCTTCTTTCTTTCTTTTTCTTTCTTCTTTCTCTCTTTTTTCTTTCTTTCTTTCTTTTCTTCTTTCTTTCTTTTTCTTTCTTCTTTCTCTCTTTTTTCTTTCTTTTCTTCTTTCTCTCTTTTTCTTTCTTTCTTCTTTTTCTTTCTCTCTCTCTCCCTTCCTTCCTTCTTTCCTTTCTTTTTGTTGTTTTTTTGTTTTTTTGAGGTAGGGTGTGTCTCTAGTCTGGGCTGACCTGGAATTCACTGTGTAGTCTCAGGCTGGCCTCGAACTCATGGCAATCCTCTTACCTCAGCTTCTCAAGTGCTGGATTAAAGGTGAGTGTCACCACACCTGGCTAACTCCTATTTCAATCACCAAGGTCTTTACACCACAGGGCAGAGTGTGAGCATCTTGAACAGCACAAAACAAGGAAAGGGAAATTTCCTGACCTCAGACCAGCCCACAGGTGCCAGCCATTGAGTGCCAGCTTGCATGCCACCAACAGGCCTGGCATGTTGGGGTACCAGCCCCCTCCTGCTCCCTCCTGGGGAGCTTCATAAGGAAAAGGCAAGACCTAGGTCGCTCTTTCCAGAAAGACAGCTTTGAAGAAGGACCAGACTTTTGCATTTTCAGCTCACAGGACATTATTAGAAAATGCAGTCTAGTCAGTTTCTGTTGCAGAGCCTCGCTGGTGGTAATGGTTCATTTCCCTGTTTGAGTCTCAGCAAAACGAGAAACACTGAGCATCGCTCTGCTGAGCTGCTCCTTGAGTGCCAGAGAACAGGTAGGAGGTGTGACTCTCTCCTGGCAGGAGGTAACCCTGCCAGGGGTGAGATCGCAGCTCCACATCTCAGACTTGCCCCTCCACCCTCTCCCTTCTTCACCCCTCCCCTCCCCGACTCTCTCGGGCATCAGGTGAGGAGAGCAGGTGGGAGAGGAAGGAGAGCCATGGGGCATGTGGAGGATGGGCACTTAAAATGCAGAGGCCACCTTGAGTCTGCAACCGTGTCTGCTCTGCAGAAGGCTGAGTCCGGGTGCACTGGCTCCTTCAAGGACTTTCCAGCAGAGCCCTCAGCTGGAACGGAAGCAGATGAAGCCCTCGTGCCCTCCCTGGGCCAGGGGCGAGCTCCTGACAAGCCCTCATCCATCTTCAGGAGCCTGGTGCTTCTTGGAGATGGGCTTCTCAACAGCAGCACCTGCTGCACCTGTCAGAAATGCAGATTGTCAGGCCGCACCTGTCCGGTGGGATGGGTGGGGCCTGGGAGGTCTAGTAAGCCCTTTGGGGGATTCCGGGACTCCTGCTGCTGGAGCAATGGTCAGGAGTGAAGCCTGGGTGTGAAGCTGGCTGTGTGCAGAGTGTCCCCCTGCTTCCCTTCCAGTGGGGACAGTGACGCTGGCTTGTGGTATGTGGAAGACGTTCACACGCCTGGCTCGTGCTGCTGGGTGGGCAGTGGTGGTCAGCGTACCTGGCCCTCTCAGATGCATGGCTTTTGCCAAAGCCACCTCCCGCATCATGTGGCCCGAGACTGAAGCTGTGGGCAGATGGACTTTGCCTTCCATTTCTCCTAAAGGGCCTGCTCCACGGAGCAGCTTTGTGTGGATTAATGCACCTGATCCCCGGAGGATGGGCAGAGACGGAAACTGAGATGTAGAGGCTAGGAGACAGGTCCAAGGCCACTGGCTATGAGAAAGAGACAAGAGAGAAGGAGGAGGAGGAGGAGGAGGAAGGTGGAGAAGGAAGAAAAGGAGAAAGAGAAATTGAGATTCAGTTAGGTGGCCTGACTCCTGGGCCATTTAGATAGGACAGGTCACTTAGCACCCAGAGACACTTAGGACTATCTGCCAACACAGTCACACAGTCCTTTGGACAACCTGGTGAAAGCTATGTGTCTTCTATCCCCAGAAGGACAAACACACAGCTGCCTGGGACCTCCCTCATCTCACCCAGGGACCCCAGATTAAGAGTTTGGCAAGTATTTTGGGAAGAAGCAGGAAGGACCTGTGAAGCCCAGGGCACTAGAATGTTCTGCTCTGGTTAAACTGCAGGGAGTGGGCCTGGACCTGGGCAGTGGGGATGGGGGCTATTTGGCAGTTCTGCTGAGGGGGGGGTGTCATGTCCATCTACATCGGAGTGTGTGAGATGCCAGGAATGTGAGGGCTCTTCCCGAAGAACAACATGGAGCCTAGTCAGTCTCCCTCAGTCACAGAGATTCCAACTAGAATCTGCTGGTTGGCTGGGACCCAAGGACCCAAGTATGAGCCTGAGTCAGACATGGAGACCTCAGGGATATGAGGAATGGTCATGCCTCTCTGTGTTCTGGGAAGGTGGTCCACCTGAGGCTTTCTGGAATGCCAGAGAAGGCACAGTAGATGTCCAGCATATCGGTACCACAGGAGAAGCACTCTGCTTTATCATATACTCCGAATCTGCCCCTCCCTTGGAGTCATTACGCTGGAAAGCCTGCAGCCTTGATGACGGGGGTCACACACCCTAGACACTGATGGACCTCTGTCACCCACACTAGACAAGTGAATCCAGTTTCTGCCCATCAGCATGCTGGGATTGCAGAAGCCTCACATTGATTTCAGCTTTTATATTTTTTGGTTTTTTGGTTTTTCGAGGTAGGGTCTCACTCCATCCCAGGCTGACCTGGAATTCACTATGCAGTCTCAGGGTGGCCTTGAACTCACAGTGATCCTCCTACCTCTGCCTCCCAAGTGCTGGGATTAAAGGCGTGCCCCACCACACCCAGCTAATGTAGGACTTTTCTACTCAGTTCAGAAACACTCTCCCAGTGCCTTTCCTGCCGCTGCAGCAGCAGCACCCCATTCTCAGTACCAATTTCTGTCTTAGTCTGTCCAGGCTACTGCTTTACAAAAGTGCTGTGTGTGGCTTATGAACAATAGATACACCTTGCAGTTCCAAAGGCCAGAACATCTAAGATCAAGGCCACAGATTTAGTACCTGGTGTGTGCTCCCCAGTTCACAACTGGCCACCTTCTTGCTTTGTCCTCACACAGTGGAAGGGGAGCTCTCTCAGGCCTCTTTTATAAGGTCACTGACTCCATTCATGAGGGGTTGACCCTCCTTTTCTGACCACCTTCGAGAGCCCCAACTTCCTAGGACCATCACACAGGAACCTAGGGTTTCCATGTGAGTAGGGGGGTCCAAGCAGTCAGTCTACCGTGTCAGGTACAAAGTCAATGTCTTCTGTGTGTAGTGCAATAACCACATAAGAAGCCATGTTACAATCACATCAACTGTCCAGATGAGACAAGAGACGGATGTCACACAAGGGCTGTAGACTCTATGGCTCAGGCTCTGTAACCTTGGCTGTGACCTGTTTGTAAAGGACATCTGTGCAGGCAGGATAGCACTGGAGTGCCTGTTTCTACAGCCGAGGCTGAGGGAATCAAGCAAAGGTACTCGTTTGAAGGTCAAAGTGAACGGCAGGGTTTGCTCCGAGACCTTGGCTGTCAGCTTTCCACCTGCTTTCACACCAGGCATGTCTGGGAGGCATTCCCAAAATTGGAGGTGGTGGCTCAGACAGCCCTAGGTCTGGGGCCAGGAGAGGGTGGGTATTGAATATGGGGTACAGGGTACTACCATCCACAGGGCTGACAAGAGAGCAACAAAAACTGAGAGTAAACCACGATTGCTGAGGTCTAGTGCATATGTCACCTTTGCCTCTCTTCTTTGGGGTCAAGCTCAGGCAGCCTATGTTGTCACCATTTGGGACCGAAGTCAGGGTGGGAGCAGGGAATGTGCATCTGTCCTGAGGTACCTGTGGTTTGAGCCCTGATGTGGCTCCAGCCTGTGTGGGCTGGGGAGTGGGCATGCCGGGGTGACGGTGCAGCCCAATGACATGCAGTCACAGTCATGGGATTTCCTGTGGCCCCTTTTTACAGACAAGAACTTGAGGCTCAGGAAGGCTGACGCCCACAGTCTGGTGGGGCTGAGCGAGATTTACTGACAACCCCCACCCTGTGTCTTGTGTTCCACAGTCCATGCTGGGGGATTGTCCCAGAAGGGGCTGGTGTGGAGGAGGGGAAGGACTGGGCAACAGCCCTAGGTCCTATTCCCAGCAAGGTGTGGGGAGAGGGCTATGTTATGGGCCAGGGCAGGATCCATGAAGGCCTTGCCAGCAGGCATCTGGTCAGGACAACTCAGACCAGGGCCAGGGCCAGTGTCCTGGACAACATAGCATAACTTGGCATAAAATAGCAAACTTCCAGACACAAAATAGCTTTGATATTCATGACTTTAAAGTGCCTGATAATACCTACATGTAATGGGAGGAAAAGATGAGGACACCGAAACAAATCAGAGACTAATTGAGAGCAGAAAGAGATAAGGGGGAGGGTGGGGGAGAGACTCAGAATGGCTTATGATCTATGATTATGGAAGTTATCAATAAAAAGTTGAAAAAGAAAAGGGTGACAAGGGGCTGAGGAGAGGGTTTAGTCAGCAAAGGGCTTGCCATGCAAGCATGAGGACCTGAGTTCAGATACCCACTACCCACCTAGAAAGTCCAGGTGTGGTGGTACACATCTGTAATCCCAGATGTGGAGGAGGTAGAGATAAGAGAATGCTGGCTAGCCAAATTAGTGAGCTCCAGGTTCAGTGGAAATGCGGTCTTAAAAACTATAGTGTAGGGCTGGAGAGATGTTAAGCAGTTAAGGTGCTTGCCTGCAAAGCCTAACAATGTGGGTTCAATTCCCCTGTACCCACAAAAAGCCAGATGCATAAAGTGGCACATGCATCTGGAGTTTGTTTGCAGTGACTGGAGGCCCTGGCACACGCATTTTATCTCCCTTCTCTCTGTCTCTGCTTGCAAATAAATGAAAGTATTTTTAAAGAAAACTACAGTGTATAGCAACTGAGGAAGACACCTGACCTTGACCTCTGGCCTCCATAC
>PVHP010004974.1:0-47917 GCA_004024765.1 Zapus hudsonius
TACCTCCCCTTTCCCCTTCCCTTCCCTTTCCTTTCCTTTTACCTCCCCTTTTCCCTTCTTTTCCCTCCCCTCCCCTTCCTTTCCCTTCCTTTCCTTCTCTCTCTCTTTCTTTCTTTTTTCTGTTTTTCAAGGCAGCATCTCGCCCAGGCTGACCTGGAATTCACTATGTATTTTCAGGGTACCTCAAAATAATGGCGATCCTCCTATCTCTGCCTCCTGAGTGCTGGGATTAAAGCCATGTGCCATCAACCCAGCCAAATCCTATTTCTTTGGTTCTATCGCTTGCTCAGTCCTACCCAGACACCTTCAGTGGGCAAGAAATACATTAACTCAAAGTAACACACATTAACACAAAGGATGCCTGTGTTTTCAAGAGGAGGTTCTGGTGTTTGTAACAGGCAGGGAAGAATAATTTCCATAGGTGTGCTTTTAGATAATCATGTAGGATGTCAGGAAACGTAGTTAGTTCTTCGATGGGATGCCTGCGGTGCCTATAAGGAAGCAGAATGAGCTACAGAATGCCTTCCGGAAGGCAAATGTAGCCATAAAGCTTAGGACCATCTTCTGTGAGGTTTGGAACGGTATGCTAAAAGGTGAGAGGCTCGGCAGAGGACAGTATGTCAGACATAGTGAATGACCATCTATCATAAATGTACTCGATGCCAGAAGACACACTGGAGGAGCCAGATTCCTGAAGTGTACAGGGACTCAAAGACCAAGGATGGTGCCAGAAAGTACTGCTCAAAAACAAAAACAAAAAACAAAAAAACCATGAGATCTTAATTTTCCTTGTATGTACCATCATGACTAAACGATAACAGTTCCGAATAGCACAGTTTTATATGAAATCATCCTGTTTCCAAGTGGATAAACTATAAACCAGATGTCACTTATCTCAATTACTCAATGATTTCCTGATTATTGCTGGAGAGAGCAGGGGACTGCCCAGGTATAATGATTTTACACAGGAGCTTAAATAGGCCTAAGGTGCTCAGTATGAATTCTTGCCCTGAGTAGGGATGTGGGTGTTTCTCTCTAGGAAGCATCGGTAGCCTGGAGGATGGATTTGGACCTTGCCAGAGGACTGGAGGATAGGAATTGACCAGCAGGAGTGGGGGGAATTCAGTCAAGATCTAGTTGAAGAAAATATCATACCACAGTTTGTTAGAAGGCCTAAAACTATTTTTAAAATATATATATATTTATAATCAGAGAGAGATAGAGAGAAGAGAGACAGATAGTGAGAATGGATGTATCAGGGCCTCCAGACATTGCAAATGAACTCCAGATGCATGCTCCACTTTGTGCATCTGGCTTTATGTGGGTACTGGGAAATCAAACTCAGGTCCTTAGGCTTTGCAGGCAAGTGCTCCAACCACTGAGCAATCTCTCCAGCCCCCTAAATCTTTTTTTGAAAAAAAAATTTGAGAGAGAGAGAGAGAGAGAGAGAGAATATTAATTTTAGTGCCCAGTGGCCTCCCTTGGCTGTAAATGAACTATAAACTCATTCGCCTTGTGCCCATGCCCTTGTGTGTCTGGCTTTTACATAGGTACTGGGGAATCGAACCCAGGCCATCAGGCTTTGCAAGCAAGCACCATTAACTGCCGAGTCATCTTTCCAGTCTCTGAAACAATTTTCTAAGGGGCAGAAAAACTATTAGTCCTGTGACTCCAAGTTATATGTCAACATTTGACAAGTTTAACAGATCTTATCTAATGCTTCACAACACTGTAAAACAAGGGTGACTACCTCTGTTTTATCATGGAAGGCTAGGTCCACTCAAGAGAAGTGTAGACTACTGCACTTCTTAAGCCTAGGGGTCGAGAGCCAGCTAATGCTCGGGGGACTCTGGACACAGAAAGGAAGTGGAAAAGGCCTTATAAAGCCAAAAATCACCAGTATATCATTCCAACATCATTTCTGGTGCAGGCCAGATAATAGAAGTTACAATTAATCAATAACATCAAACCATCAATACATCAAACCAGGGGCATTGAAGCTACAGGTAAGTAAAAACAATGAACCTCCCAGAACCTCAGGAAACAATAAACTTTCCCGGTGCAGCAGGTGTGACTGGGTGAGAATGTTCTGTTAACCAGGATGTAGTTTACAGAGGAGGAGAGCTCCACGGAAATGGAGTTAGCTAAAACAAAATGGAGTTACTTGGGGCAGTTCACTTTTCCAGGAACACAGAGCTGGTGTGCTGAAGCAGGGCTTGAAACCTCCTCTGACCACTGGGAGGGCCTTGCTTCACCAGAAGAGTTCCAAGGACAAGTCTCCCCTGGGAGCTGACCTGGTGCTGGAGAGAGGCTCTCCAGGACCCTCTGGTGATTCCTCATGACAAACATTCTTCTATCCTGAGTAGTAGAGATCTAAATATGGATAATAAAGATATAATTCATATAAAAAAGAAAGAATGGAGAAAATGCTGAATACATTTTTTTTTTGAGCCAGTAAATCACCGCTCATTCCTCAGAGAGCCCAGGTTCCCCCCACTTCCTGCGCATCTGACTTTCTCCTGCAGAGTACCCCTTTTTCTGCCAATCACCAGCACATTTCCACTTGCACGAGGAGATACTGATGCACCCTGCACACGTGACAGGCACCGCACACGTGAAAGGAAACTTCCACACATGTCTCTCTGCACATGGGGTATAGTTCCCTGCTGTCCTTCGGGGATGAGATCAGTTCTTTTTCGTTTTCTAAATTTGTGTGTGTATGTGTGTGTGTGTATGTGTGTGTGTGTGTGTGTGTGTGTGTGTGTGTGTGTGTGTGTGTGTGTGTGTGTACAAGTGTGAAGGTCAGAGAACAACTTTTCTGGTCTGCCCTTGTCTGTCTACCTCATTTCAGGCCAGGCTTCTTGCTGGATTTTCACTCTGCTGCTGTGTTTTTGCTGCATTCTTCACTAGCTTCTGGAAAACTGTCAGCTTGCTGGCATTACAGAAGCCTTCCTTGGCCTCTGGCTTTTTCCCTGGGGTCCGGGGATTGAACTTTTATTCTGGCTTGAGAGGTGAATGTTTTCTCCATGGAGTCATCTCCCCAGATCCAGTTATTTTTCTTTTAATCTCAGATTTCTAGAGCACTTACTCTCCATCCAACTTACACAATCAACAATTAATATATCGTAATTCCTATTCTTCGTTTGGTGTGAAAATGTGTCTCTCCTTTTAGAGTAAAACAATGTAAAGGCTTGGCTAGGTCTTACTATTCTTAGGTCTCCTGGAGAATCCACCAGAGCATTCCATTAGAAAATGCCCAGTGAGGGGGGATGGCTCAGTGGGTAAAATGCTTGCTGTTCAAGCATAAGAACCTGAGTTCAATCGCCAGAATCCATGTAAAAATGCCCGGTGTGGTGGTGTGTGCTTGTAATTCAAGCGCTGGGGCCGTAGAGACCAGCGAATCCCTGGGGCTCACTGGCCAACCCAGTCTGGCATAATTTGTGATCAGAAGTGGCAGTAGGGCTGGAGAGATGGCTTAGCAGTTAAGAAGCTTGCCTGCAAAGCATAACAACCTGGGTTTGATTCCCCAATACCCAGATGCACAAAGTGGTGCATGCGTCTGGAGTTCATTTGCATTCTCTCTCTGTGTCTGTCTCTCTTCTATCTCTGCTTGCAAACAAACAAATAAATAAATAAATTTTAGGTGGCAATAAAGTAATGCATAGGTCTGGGTTTATATCTTACTTAGTAGAGTGCTTCCTGAACACACATAGGCCCTGGGACGGATCTTCAGCACCACAGAAATCAGGCCTGGTGTGCTCACATGTAATCCCAGTGCTCTGAAAGCAGGAAGATCAAAAATTCAAGGTCACCCTTGGCTACATAGTAAATTTGAGGCTTGTCTCAAAAAAATAAAAAATATTTAATAACAGGTAGGCAAGTGCTATTAAAAAAGAAAATAAAATTAGAATAAAGAGAAGATGATATGATAAAAGTACTGACTTAGATAACGTGCTGTGAGGGGAGGGTGGATCTCTTCTACAAGGAGGCATGAAGTCCTGACGTAGAGTTGCACCAATATCTAGCGCAAGCACGTTTAACATTTTGATACCACAAAATAACATTGTCATCTACCAATGTGTTGGGCCTTGTTTGTTCATAGCTAGCCTGGGATGCAGGCAGCCCATGGGCACCAGGACGGACCTGCCTGTTCTAGAGAAAAGACATTTGAGATAAGGGGACAGAAGACACCCTGAGGTGCTCCCATGCCTGCCGTGGGCAAGGAATTGGTGGCCCGGAGAAGAACATTATGAGATGGGACAGGGAGGGACCAGGAGCCAGGGCACAGGAGATGTTGGAGCATTTTTGACCTCAGACTGGGGCAAGAGCATTTCCAAGTCCTAATCACAGGACCACACCTGTACTGAGAAAAGCCTCAGGTCTCTCTTGTGTGGGACTTGGTTCTCTGCTCCTCTCACATATAGCAAGCCACAGCCCTGAAACACCCTCTAGTGACTAACACTGTTAAGGCCCCAGAGGGACCCTCCTCCATTCTGTCATCCAAGTGCTGTGAAGGTTTGATGGATGGATGTGCTGCTCACCTTGGCAACAGCCAGTGCCTCAGAGAATAGGAAGGCTTTTAGCAAAGTCATTCAAGGAAAGAAAAATAAATTAATTTGATCAATTCTTTCTCTCATACCTCAAATATCAAAAAAGCTTTGCTGAGCCTGGCATGGTGGTATATGCCTGTGAACGTAGTACCTTCGGAGGCTGAGGCAGGATGATCTGAAGTTCAAGTTTTTGGCTATGTATGGAGGCCCTATCTCAATAAAACATTTCCAGGGCTGGAGGAGAGGGCTGTGTGCAAGCCTGAGGACCTGAGGACCCATGGGAAAAGCTGGATGGGGTAACCCATGCCTGTAATCCCAGCTCTGGTGAGGCAGAGACAGGAGGATCCCTAGGACTTGTTGGTTAGCTTGTTGTATTATGAGTCAGGGATCTCTAGAGGAGCAGAACTGATAGAATGAATTGTAGTAAAAAGGGGATTTGTTGGATTAGTTTACGGCAGTCCCACAAGAGCAGTCTGCAGGCCTGAGAGTCAAGGAACTGTAGCCGCTCAGTCCACATGCCTGGATGCCTCAGCAGTCCCAACACAGCACTGAAGGCTTGAAGTCTTCCTGGGGAGACATTGATCTTCAGTCCAGGCTGGAAGGCTGAGGAAATTTGGTTCCAATGCAATAAAGTATAGCTGAGCAGGATAGATTCATGTGCAAGTGAGGACACTCACCAGCAGCACTAGCAGCCAGGCAGGAAGAGAGAGAGAGAGAGAGAGAGAGAGAGAGAGAGAGAGAGAGAGAGAGAGAGAGAGAGAGAGAGAGAGAGAGAGAGAGAATGGCATGCCAGGACCTTCTTGCCACTGTAAATGAACTCCAGACACATGTGCCACTTTGTGCTTCTGGCTTTATGTGGGGAGTTGAACCCAGGCCATCAGGCTTTGCAAGCAAGTGCCTTTAACTGCTGAGCCATCTCTCCAACCCTATTATCTTTTTTAATAGAATTATATAAATCACCTAAGAGACAACATTTATTTTATTTTATTTATTCATTTTCAAGCAGAGAGAGAGAGAGAGAGAGAGAGAGAGAGAGAGAGAGAGAGAGAGAGAGAGAGAGAGAGAGAGACAAAAGAAATGATGAGAGATGACAAAAGAAAAGTGGCCAGGAAGTTAAAGGATTTGCCAAAGTTACACAGCTAATGAATTGCAAAAGCCAGTTTAAGACTAGAGGTTCCTTGAGGGGAGCATCAAGAAGGCCTGTGAGGCAGCTACATCCACGAAGGAGTTGGTGCTTGCCACAAGACGCTTGGAAGCCTGGAATTGACACTGCAGTCTCTGTAGGTGTGCTTTTATGAAGACTTGGAAACAAGGCCTCTTTTGAGAAGTGGGGGTTCAGGATTATTATTAGGCCACCGCAGGACCCAGTAAATACTGAGGGAAAATCATCAGAAGGTCAGGAGGCTTGTATGTCCTTCCCACCTGTTAAGCCTGTTGGCTTGACTGAGGTCAGTTAGAGCATTAGATCCAGCATCATTCTAGGCCGCCTTGTCCTTCATCTTCACCTTGGCTCTGAGTGGTAAATAGTAGAGCTGCCCCTGGTTCACATGTGAGAAAATTGAAGCTCCTTCTGGTTGAGTAACTTGCCTGCGGTATACAGCCAGGAGTGACATAACTGTGGGTCAAATCCACCTTCAGGTTAAACCATCTTGTTTTATAGATACCCCAGCTAAAACTCAGAGGGGTTAAGAACCTTGCCTAAGCTCACTTCAAACCCTTGAACCAGCCTCCTGAGCTGTTTTCCAATGTCTGCTGGAGGCTTGACCTGTTCAGGCACAGTGTCTGAGTTTTGCCTTGGTGGTTTGGAGATGATGACTTTTCTATGAACCTGGGTGGAGAGCAGTTGGCAGCTCTCTAGCTCGTCACCAGCAGACTTGTGGAAACAAATCAGCTCCAAAAGTTCTCTTCTACATGTCCGAATGGCAGTGGGGCTGGGAGGTTGGGGCTCCCTCCTCTCCCCTTCCCTGCCATGCTTAAGGGGAAGGGGTTTGCATCTTTAATTTCTTTCACCTCAAAAATCCACCACCAGCTCAGCCTAGACCCCACTGGTCCACGAGGCCCCTTTCGGGGGCTTTAGAGGATGGAGAAGGAGGGTTCAATAACTAGGGGCTGGCTGGAGATGGCCTGCCACCTGCAGTGTGTTGACAAGTCCCCTGCCTCTCTTCCCTGACATGCGAAGAGCCAAGGAGTTCCTTTGTGGGTCACTGTTTCCCAAGGACTAGTCCTTAATAACGTGTGGGTTGTTTAGAAGAAAAACCGACGGCCCTTGCTTCTCCTGCTTCACTCACCCCAGACTACCCCAGCACTCTCCGCCATTTCTGCTTTAACAGTGATGAGATTCTAGACACTAATACCTAAATGTCTTCATTTTTAGGTTTCCAGAACATTCAGGAGGGTTACAAAGGATTGACGTTTCAGACCAGAAGATAATCTCTGCCTGGGTTTCTGGATGATAAGGGGGGAAATGCCTTTCAGCTTCTTGCTGTGTCTGACAGACAGAACGTTGAGCTTTGTGGCCTTGAGTCTGTGCACTGGGCTGAGGTGGGGAAAGACAGGCCTTGTTCACTCGGAGATTTTATTCGAAATAAAAATGCCAAGATTTCAGATATGCTTTCTCGACCTGGGGATGTGATTGCATTTCGGGGGACATAAGATGAGGCTACAAACTCCCCAAAGCCTCTCTTCATGGTGTCACTAGCCATGATCCCAGCAGGGACCACAGACGTCACACCTGGAATCTGGAATGAGCATTATAAACTTGGCAAGGCTGAAAAGGCATTAGTAAACATTATTAAGAATTCCTTGCAGGCAATTAGACTCCAACAATATCTTTGCAGAGGGCTTTTATTTTTTTCCTTTTCTTCCGCCCTCTTTTTTTTGTTTGTATCTTTATTTCTATCTTGCTAATGAGAGAGTAATGAGCCACAGACTTCTTACCTAGAAGGAATATCTCGGCAAAGCTCTAGTGAACTTAAAAACAGTATTTACAAACTGATTATTGTTGGCATTCATTATAAATTTTAAATTAGAAGGAATTGTACTAGAGGGAGCCGGGCAACGAGCTGTTCCACACTCCAAGGGTTCACAGTCCCTTAAATGGTGAAGTGCTGCTGTCTGCCAATGGGAGACAGGCTTGGGCTTTGGAGAAAAAGCGTCTCAGTTTTGTCCCCGTGTCTTCCCTTATTTGCTTTTTAAAATGCGACTTGCGACTGTCCTAACCTCAGTCAAGACCACTGGACCTGGAACGCAGCATCCAAACATTGACCTTCAGTGAGAAGCATATCAAAGGTTCCATCATTCTTCACTAATTTATCCTCTTTCTTCTTCTTTATACCCATTCATTCTTTTTCTGAACAAGGTAAAAATTTGTTTAATTAGACCAGGCTCTTGACCATGGCTGAGGTTGTCCCTTCTCAGTGCCTAGGGATCTTCGGGGTCAGGAGAGCAATGGTGATCAGAATGTGACCCTTCACAGACGCTCCTACGTAACACCCAGAGCCACTTCGGGCTGGGGATGATGTCCCCGTCTCCACTCTCTCTTCTTTGGCTACAACCAAAAAGTTGGGGCAAGTTTCGCATCCACACACAGTTTTTGCCTTGGCTTGCTTCGTGTGTATTTCTTTTTCTCGTTTTGTTTTATCCACTTTAACACCCAAGTGTTCCTGTCAACCTGTGGAGGTTGAGGCCACCGGATTTCAGTGTCATTTCAGCCTCTCACTTCCCAGCAGAAAGACATGTGACCATGGCTGATCAGAATAGGAATATCACAGGGTAGTCACCCGTCCCCACTTGTTTTGGGGGGTTCCTGATTCACAGGGGTTGTCATTAGCACTTTGCTCCCTGTCAGTGCTTGATGAGTGACTCATTTCTCAGCGCGTGGCTTTCAAACCTGGACCATCAGCTTCGCTTGGGACTTTGTTCACCTCTAGCCTCATGCCAGCGCTAAAGACCCAGAAATTGTAGGATTGGGCCCAAGTGTCTGCAGTTCAACATCTCCTCTTCAAATGCTAGCTATTCTGACTGGGGTGGGGGGGGGTATTGGGGTCCAAAGAGGGGAGAAAAAGAATGGAGTTTAAAGACATGTATATGAAAATTCCTCAGGAGGGCTGGAATGAGCCGGGAAAAGTTCTTACCATGCAAATGTGAGCACCCGAGTTTAGACTTTCAGCACTTCTGTGAAAGGCAGGTAGGTATAGTAACCTGCCTAGAGTACCAGCCTCTGGAGGTGGAGACAGAGGTCCCTAGGGAAGCTGGTTGGCTCACCTAACTGAAATATACACAGGTGCACATGTGTGCCTGTGTGTGGAGGCCAGAGAATAACCCCCTTGGGTGTCCACCTCCTTTTCTTGGAGAGGGGATATTTCTTACTGGCCTGGAGCTTACCAGTTAGGTTAGGCTGACTGGCCAGTGAACCCCAGAGATCCTGTGTCTACCCCTACTCAGAACTGAGGTCACAGGCACTTACCATGGCCACAGTTTTATATGTATCCTGGGAGTTGAACTCAGGTCCTCATGTTTGTGAGGCAGGTACTTTTCTCCCTAGCCCATGGGTTCATCATTAACCTTAGTTCTACTACTCATTGCATGGAGAGTCTCTGTCTGTATTTTTTTCTTAAAATTATTTTAATTTATTTATTTTTAAGAAGAGAAAGATAGAGAGAAGAGAGACAGACAGAAAGAATGGGTGCAGCAGGGCCTCCAGCCTCTCCTCTACAAACTCCAGATGCAAGCATTACTTTGTGCATCTGGCTTTATGTGGGTACTGGGGTATTGAACCATGGTCATTAGGCTTTGCAGGCAAGCACTCTAACTGCTGAGCATTCTCTCCAGCCCTTGGCTGTATTTTTCACTAATGAAATAATACATGTCAGATGCTTACCACAATGTCAGGAATAGGGCAAATATCCAAATACGTGGTTATTTCTTTCAGATTCAATGGTAACTTTTTGGTGGGTAATGTGGAGATACCGCAAGAAAGGGTATTTCAAGCTTTCAAGGAGTTCATACAAGAGCAATTTGAAGGGACACGGGGTGAATGAGCCATAGGGTGCTGGGAGAGAGTGTCCCATAGAGTTCTAACAGTGAGACAGCACCATTACCTCTGTGTCTTGCACGGAAGTGGCCTTAGGCCATCTCTGGATTTGAGAGGAGCAAAGCTTGGAGCTTTAAGGTATCCTGTCAGGGTGTGTGTGTGTGTGTGTGTGTGTGTGTGTGTGTGTGTGTGTATGTGTGTGTGTGTGTGTGTTTAGTAGAGAGATGGCAGGTTTTAACTGGTTCACAACAGAAGTACAAATAAATGCAACACACATGCATGCACACACGTTCACAGCTGAGACTATGTTTGCATGACTTGCAAGCTTTATGACATACCTTCCCATGCATTACCATTTTGCAGAGTAAGACATGCCATGAGTAGCCAGCCAGGTAAATAGAAACCTGGCAGGCTGGCGTGAAAGCCTGGGACCCCCATAAAAATGATGAGAAGAAAGGAAGATAGGAGAGCAGCTGTGAAGTATCAGCCTCAGTAAGGTTAACTTCATCAAATGGGTTTGTGCCGAATCTCTGTTTTCTCATCTGCGAAATAGAAATAATTATGGTATTTGGCTCTGTGTCTGTATCAGGATGGGATGACACCATGAATACAACACGTGTAGTGTTTAGAGGAGGTGTTTACACAGTTATGAGAGGGCCATTAGTGAGGAATGTCATGTGCTCAGTGGGGAAAGGGACCTGGTAATGAATTCCAAGTAGCAGACACAGACACAGGACTTGTCTGGTGGGCACAGGCATGATCTCTAATTATGGGCATAAGGAGAATGGATGCTGTAGAAGCGGACATCCCTCCAGCCTCCACGCTGTGCCCTGGAGCTCCTAATGCAAGAGCCCATGTTTGGGGGTAAGATCCCAGGCCTCTGCGGAGGATTAAGTGAATTCACTCTGCCCCTCTGCTTCAAAGACAAGGAGACCTTTCAACAACTTGAAAAAATAATTTTATTTATTTATTTATTTATTTGCAAACAGAGAGAGATCGAGGTGACACAGAAAGAATTGGGCACAGCAGGGCCTCCAGTCACTGCAAAAGGACTCCAGATGCATGTGTCACTCAGTGTGTCTGGCCTTAGGTGAAGTACTGGGGAATCAAACTCAGGTCGTTAAGCTCTGCAGGCAAGCTCCTTAACCGCTGAGCCATCTCTTCAGCCCTTCAGCAACTTCAATAGAAGTTGCTAGATATCCCTGAGTGGCCAAATACCAGGATACGCAAGGTTACTCTTGGATCATTCCAACCTCAAGAACTGTTTCTTGAGATCATATCTCATCTTCCCTTCCTCCCTCCCTCCCTCAACCTCTTGGTGTCCAAACTTTTGTGGGTAGGGCCAGTGACTCACACGTCCACCACTGACTTTGCTCAACATCCAAGCTTTCTGAGAGAGTCAAGTTCTAGTCTGGTCACCATCTCCTGACAGGGCCTGGCCCCAAATCCCAGTGTGGCCTTCCCCCACCTGTTCCCTGGTTTTCCAGCCCCATTTGTGGTTCTAATAAAGACGGTAAGCAATTAGGCTGTTCAGTTGTGGCACATGGTGGTGTAAAATTATGGAATTTAGGATTTTAATGAGTTCAGGTGCCATACAAAAGAACTCCCCACAATCCTACCCCGCCCTTTGTCCATAAAATTATATGACTTTAGAATTAGGGTTTTATGCACCCTGGACTAAGCCATTTTATTTAAAGAAAAAAAATGGAGTAAGGGAGGGGGAAGCCAAGACAATTATATGCAGATTTGTTCATAAATCAGGCGCAGCGGCAGCTGTGTGGCACATGTTGTCGACCTCGGGTTTGTTGCTGGAACTTGAAAGATAAACACGAACCTGCTTCCACAGAGGAAAATCTGTTCACAGCGAGGAGCTGACCCTGTTCTTTAAACAAGGCTCATGTGTGTGGCAGCCTGCTGTGCCCTGCTCTGGGGTTCTGTATGCTGGTGAAGCCTGCTCAAAGAAGAGAGCGACACACGAGAAACTGTTTCCCCAAGGTGCAACGGTGTCTGCAGTGGACACCAATCAGTGGGCAGAGATTGACTCCTGCATCCAACATTCTAGGGCACCTAGCTAGTTTTTCATATTTTCAGATGTGAACAGTCTTTTGACCCAGTTTAAATAATGTGGGAAAACATGCAATTAATGATGAAAAAAGTGGTCCTGGACTTATGTCCTTTACAATGGATGTGTGAGTGCCCAGAACTCCTGCCAAGCCTTGTGCTTGCCCAAGGTGTGTGAAGGGAACAGCAAGCAGAGGGATTCCATCTGGCCTGTAATTCACTGCCAGAGGATTGCTTGTGTCCTGGTCTAGTGCCAACAGAAACTCACTGCAGGGTCCAGCTGTTTCCTGGGTCCAGGATCCCTTGGGGGACAGGGTCCAGTGCAATATGTATCTTAGCTGGAATAAGTCATGGGTGGACCTGCCCCTACCTGCTTCAGATTAAAAGAACTTTGGATACTAGGAAAGAAGATATTCTAGGTAACAATGATGTTGCTTTGTGATAATATGGTGGAGGTTGATATTTTGTGGAATCAGATATGGTAAGCTCCTTTCATATTTTTCCATGTGTTTATATGTGTGGTGTTCATGTGTGTATGTATGCATGTGTGTGTCTGTGTATATATGTGTGTATGTATGTATGTATGTGTGTGTCTGTGTATGTATGTGTGTGTATGTGTATGTGTGTGTATGTATATGTATGTGTTTGTATGTGTGTGGGGGGCATGTGGAGGCCAGAGGTCAATGATGGGTGTCTTACCTCAGTTGTTCTCCAACACATATTTTTTTTTCTTTTTAAAAAATATTTTATTTATTTATTTGCAAGGAGAGAGATACAGACAGAGGTAGAGAAAGAGAGAATGGGAGTGCCAGGGCCTCTAGTCACTGCAAACAAACTCCAGATGCTTCTGGCTTATGTGGGTACTGGGGAATTGAACCCGGGTCTGTAGGTTCTGGAGGCAAGCACCCTGATCGCTGAGTCACCTCTCCAGCCCATCCACCATATTTTATTTGAGACTGTTTCTCACTGAACCTAACACTCACTGATTTGGTTAGGCTAGTTAGCAAGTTCAGCCTCTCTCTGCCTCCCCATCACTAGGATTATAAGTGCGTGTCACCATTGCACTAAAGTTCTGAACTCAGGTCCTCATCCTACATGGCATCTCCTTCCTTTCAGCTTTAAGTGGAAGAAGATAATATTTGACAGAGTCTGTTTTTATCCTTGGAATTCTGTGTGCCTCTGTGCTCCATGGAAAACAGTTAACCATAAGCGGTACTCTCAGTGAATTTTGGGTTAAATTTCCTAGCTGGTCCTATCTGTGTCTTCTGCGAATATTATCTAGCCCAGTCCTTAGTCACCTGAAAAGTTCTCAGCATTTGGTGGTGTCCTTAACCTCGCAAAATGATCCCAGAGATGTGACTTCTTCTGGTCCTATTTCAGATAACCACTCTTTGGTCTGTCATCCATGAGAGTCTAAAGGAAAATATGTCCTTAATACACACACACACACACACACACACACACACACACACACGATGCATCATGACTAATAAATGAATGGAGGTATTTGTTATTTATTATTTAAGCCTTCAATACTGGCTGGCCTGAGTGATACATGAAATATAGGCAAGTAATTTATTTATTAGGAAGAATAATGATTTTTTCCCCACAGCATAACCCACTCCGACCCAAAACAGCAAGAGCTTTATCAAATACAAATATGATGGCTTGTAATTTTAGAGTCTTCTAGACCATTGTAACTGACAACCTTTTTAACATAAGTACATTGAACAAATAATTTATAGATGCATTCTGGGAATATTTTAAGGTGCTTTATTACTACTTCTGAAAGCTCTGGCATGCTATCGATTTTGCTATATTAATATAACCTAAAGGGGAAGGGCACGTGCTCAGCCCCTCATCCACATCAGCTTTGACAGCAAACAGTATATTTTCCTGAAGGGAGCCTTGAACCACAGCAGCAGAGGTTAACAATTACACATCAGAGCCCAAAGTTCCAGTTAAGGAATCTCACTCAGGGCAGAACTCCCACATTGTGGGCAGAAACACATTTTTCCTCCTTGGGGCTTCATGGGAAGTTTTCAATGCCAGTTTACAATGAGTGTCCTGTCCTAGACCCCAGCCACCTCTGCCATCTTCTGGGTTTTGGGAGCCTGCTTTCATCCCTCATCTTCCAAAACACACTTTCCAAAGGCACCTGCGCTCCTCCTGCCTACTTTCTCTCAGGTGCTTCTGGCTGTTTAACGCTTCCTTTACCAACAGCTTCCTATCCAACAGCTTCAATCCACGCAGAGCTTTGTTTTTGCAATTTGACTTGTTTTATTTTGTGAGCAGAGAGAAGTAGAAGAGAGACAGACAGAGAGAAGGGCCACCCCAGGGGTTAGAGGAGCCTCCCTCTACTGGTCTCAGCATCTGCAGCCTTCAGCAAGAACTCAGTGTCTAAGCCAAGTTGGCCTCTTACAGCCCCTGCCCTCCCTGCCCTCTCCCTGGTTCCTGTTCTTCTGCCTTCGGAGGCTCTTCTGGGCTACAGCACCGCTTCTGTGTGTGCTTTCTGACCCCTTCGACACATAGCCATCTTCTTCTCTGAGCCTGTATCCTGTTATTCACCAGCTCCCTATGTTTTAGCGTTTGACCATGAATGACCTTGAACCTTCCCAGGTTCCCTTCCCTTATATTGCTTACCCTGAGCTGGGCATCATACTACACGGCTTGGATTTTCCTCTTTGGCCTCACACCACTCAGGATACGGCTGAATGGATACTGGCGGTTCAGTGTATAGTACACTCATGATATACCAGATTTAAACATATGCTGAAATTTATTGTAGGATGTAAGAATTTTTAAAAAATCTTTTTGGCCAACACGTGTCAATTATTGCATCATTATAAACAGAAACCCTTGTGCTCTCTGGACCAGATGCCCAACAAGTTCAGAAATATTTTAAATTGATAACTTTGATCGTGTTCTCATCCTTTAATCCATGCCTTCAAACCCTGCGGTTCTTACATTCTTTCTCTTCTGTAATGTTCCCTGAGCCTTTCAGCTTAATTATTGGGGATGAACTAAAGAGCTAAAAAATTGGGGAAGAAAACATGCTTCAAGGAAAAATTATTCTCCTTTAATTCCTTCTCTCAGCCAGCACCACTATTACTTGATAGTAGCGTCCACAGAGTTTTCTGTGTTCACAGGTTGGTTTTGCATGTATATACACATTTTTATTCTATGTGTATGTGTATGCCTGTGTATGTGTGGTATGTGTACATATGCATGTGCCTATTCATATGTGTGTGGGAATACACGTGCAGGTGCATGTGTGGAATATGGAGGCCAGAGGTTGATGCTGAGTCTTGTCTCTCTCTTGAACCCAGAGCTTGTCCAATTCAGCTAGTCTCTGCTTAGCCAACTTCCCTATGGAGTCCCCTGTTGCGACCTCCAGAGCCCTGGTATTAAGAGGCCGGCCCCTTGGATGCTGGGTCTCTAAACTCTGGTCTCACACTTGCATGAACCATCTTCCCAGCCCCTGTATGGAAGAACTTGTAAGCGAAGAAATGTTCTACATGGGGTTTGCATGCACACATGTGTCTCTGTGTCATATACTGTGTAACCCATGTAACCCAGCTTTCCACATGCTAGTAATGTGGTTTTAATGTCCTCATAATAAGGGAGTGTGCTTTAATTCACTTTATCAGTTAATTATTCTTGGCCATTTAGGCTTTTAGCCTTTTAGGTCTATAAACAATGCTAAAACCAGATATTTTTGGTTGCTTTGGACAAGTTTTTCTTGTGTAGCTCAGTCTGGCCCTGACCCTTCAGCCTCATTCTCTCACATGCTGCGGTTTACACATGTGTACTGTACACTGCATCTGGAGAAAAGTGCATTTTTCTTAATTCCTCAGGACAGATTCCAACAAGTGGAATTTCTAGTGTGAGGGCACTCCTACTTTGAGGCCTAATGCCAAACTGCCAGTTGGCACTTTCTCCATCATTCTACAGCTCTTCGGCTTGAACTTGAAGAGCCAAGGTTTGAGGGTTGATTGTGATGAAGTAAGTGCCTGCCTCCTGCGTGCTTTCATCTCGTTCTTCCTCAAAGCCAGGTCTGACACGCCTGCTAGTCATCTGCATCCGTCTCTAAGGAGCTGAGTTCCGACTCCTCAGTGAGGCCTTTTGGGATCTGCCCTCGACCTATGACTGTGATGTCCTGACCCTCTGTGTCTCATATGCAGGCACTTTTAGATTCTCACATGCCTCTCATCCTACCTTGTTACGCCCTGGCTTTGCATCTGAGGCAATGCACAAAAGCAAGTGTGTGGCTATGAATTAATTATAGTTAATGATCATAGCCAACACACTTGTCAAAAACAAATAGCAGAGCTCTGACTCTTACAAAGTCTCACTGTGACGGAACAAAGAGCAGTTAATAATCTTTCTATGCTGAATAGTAAATAGTTAATAGAATAGCATTTTCCTTGGGTTATCATCTTTAGGCATGTTATTATTCTCATGATATAGACTAGGAAATTGATTCTAGGAAAACTTAACTAAATAGTGTAAGTAGATGACCCAAAGGAGGCAGATTTGGGGGTTGAAATCAGGAAGTGTAACATACCGCAGGAGGCTGTGTACAAGAGGCATCTACTACAACTCCTGGCAGCCTGTTAGGTTCATGCCAGGACCCAGCATGCAACGAGAGAGTTGTCTCCTGGCTTTAAAAGGTAATGGGCCTCAGGGGTCAAGATGCACGGTTCAAGCTCTAAAAGAAGAACCAAATAAATGTCTAAACGTTGTAACTTCATGCTCTCTGTGTTGACCCGGGCTTCTGATGGCGGCGCTGTTTATACGGGGATCAGAACATTCTTTGCTGACTCAGTGTAAGATGTGGAGAAGCATCTCTGTCTTCTACCTGTCTGACCTCACTCAGTTGTCCTTGGTTGTGACAACCAGAAATGTTCCCATTTGTTTTTAATCCTCTTAGGACCCAGTTGAGGACTACTTGAGTATAGAGAACACTATCTCATTACATGCCAATGTGTAAAGTGCAAAGCAGGAGGTTGGAGAGATGCTTACTGGTTTAGGTGTTTGCTTGCAAACCTTTAAGGCCCAGGTTCCATTTCCCAGAAACTAGATAAATCCAGTTGTGTCTGAAGTTCGTTTGCAGTGGCAGGAGGCCTTGGCATGCCCCCTTTTCTCTCTCTTCTTGCAAATAAATAAATAAAAATAGCTTTTCAAAAAAGACAAAGCAGGGGCTGGAGAGATGGCTTAATGGTAAGGCATTTGCTTACAAAGCAGAAGGACCAGAGTTCCATTCTCCAGTGCCCACATAGGGCCAGATGCACAGGTGGGCGCATGTGTCTGTCTGGAATTCATTTGTCCTGGCATGCCTGTTCTCTCTCTCTCTCTTTTTCTCAAATAAATAACTAAATTAAAAAGACAAAGCAGGATGTGGTTGGAATGGTACCCATGAGAGAATTTATGTGGAAAGAAGGGAAGATTCCTGTTGCAGATACAAGAAATCTTGGTCCTGCTAAGGTACAAGATAGTTCCTCCTGGATATTTCCTCTGAGAGGGCTCCAACAATGCCTGCAGTAGGAGAGCGCTGGCTAGCTCAGCTAGGCCAGTGAGAGAGCGCTGAAGGACCATCAGGAGGTGATTGCTGGCAGCTGCTGAAGGAAGGTTGCCTCAGGAGACAGCCTAGCCTAGAAGGGAGACAGCAGGCCTTGCTCCTTATTTGATGCGAGTCTGTGGCAAATGCATAGTTCTCCTGAGCTTCTGTGTAATTGACTGAAAAATAGTCTACCAGAAAGTTAACATGAGGATATGAAATTTAAGTTGATAAACATGAAATAGTAGAGTGTTAAGCACACAGTAGGTTCTCAGAAAATATAAAATAGAAGCTACTTTAGAGACTTTATGAGATTATGTACACAGCATATCTGGCTGAACCTAGAGCATGGTGAATGCTGTTGTTAGCTTACAGGTTGGACGAATCCAGATCGCTAGTGGATTGAAATCAGGCCGAGTTTGAGTGGATGGGAAGGTGAGATTTAGTGCAGAAGGAATGTGATCTGAAGAAATGTGATTCTAGAAGGAGGAGGTTGGCTTGTCTTGCAGTCATCTTTCTCTTTGCTGGCAGAAAGAACCCGACTGAAAGCAGCTTGTGAAGGAAAGGGTTTATTTTGGCTTACAGACTCTAGGGGACGCTCCATGGTGGCAGAGAAAACCATGGCATGAGCAGAGGCTGGATATCATCTCAGCCACAGCCAGTGGCCAACAGTGGCAGGAAGGTTTGCCAAACACTGGGCAAGGGGAAGCTGGTTATAACACCCAACAACAAACCTGCAACAAGGTTCCAATTCCAAAATCACCATCAATTGGAGATCAAACATTCAGAACACATACCTGAATCAAACCACAACAGCTTCCAAGGTGTAGACTGGAAGTTAGTAACTCAGGAAGTCAGGCAGCACATCTGCTGTGAAGAGGAGTGGTCTCTGCCCTTGCAGAGCTGTACAATGATGAGGGGTGGTACACGTATTTCTGAAACAGATGTGTCAACAGTAGAAGACAGGGCCAAAGTATGCCACCAAATCTCCATTTCATAGAAGCTTTCTATGAAGAATCCAAAGGTCTGCTGTTGCTTTCTGCTTGTTGATTTTTATTTGACCCTCTCTGATTTCTTTTGGATCTTGAGAAATGGAGTCCACCCCTTCTCATCCCTAGGGATGATGGTTCTTGTCCTCCCAGATATCACCTTGCCTCAACCTTGGAGTGCACACATGATCCAAGCTGGGCCATTCACAATACTTCACTTTTTGGAGCCCAGAGTTTGGTCCAGAAATGAAATGTGACCTTGGCCTGGAGAATGGAGTTCTTCCGAGAGATTTCAGCTTTGGATCAGGACAGAGAAAATCTTGTGGTTTATATATATATATATATATATATATATATATATATATATATATATATATATGATTAAAAAAGGCAAGAATGTGATTTTGGAGCTACATTTGATGTCACGTTGAAACCCACAACAGGCAGCGGATGAAAAGTGGAAAGAAATAGAAGAGAGAATGGAGAGATAGGTAGAGACAAGAGAGAGGTCTACAGAGTTCCCCATCCCTAAAGTTCTCTGGAATTGCTTTTGTCCCTAAACTTTTTCCTTCTGTTTCATGAGCTGCTCCTGAATTCCTTCTCACAGATTCCCTTGGAACATGGACAAAGAAACTCCTGGTGAGGGCCTCGTTAGACATGGTAATATCCAGAAGCCCTGTAAAGATTGCTTAGTACCTGGCATGGTTGGTGTGGTCATATCATATGAGTAGTTGGGGAGGGTCTGCATTTTGTGGGCCTGAAGCTAGATGCCCAGAGCACAACAGCAGCTTGAAGGAAGGGTAAGATCCCTGCTTTCCCTTCTCCGGTCTGGCCTGACAGTCAAGTGTGAGCAGGGAGGGACAGGGGAATAATATCAGATTGTGTTACATGATTTCAGGATCTTCAGGATAGAATCCCAACAGGAAATGAAATTTCAGGGGTGGTCTGAAAGAGGGGTAGCGATCAGGACAATGAGGAAGAGGGAGAGCACTCAGGTAAGAGACAAAATCTGGAGAGGAGGAAGGGGCCTAAGGGAGGGAACAAAGGCATTGCATTAAAGCAAAGAGGAGGGAGAGAAGGAAGAGAGAGAGAAGGGGAAGAGGCACAAACTTAAGGAAAGAATTGGAGAAGCTGGAGCAGGGTTTAGATGCATTCTACATTGCTTCAGAACCACTGGACAGACACCTCTGAGCTACAGGGCCCACACATTGTATTTAGTACCATCAGAACCTCCTGGGAGACATCTCTGAGCTACAGTAACCACACTCTGTACTGAGTACTCTCAAGAAATCTGCTTTCTAAGTAGAAGGCCCCTTTTGTGACGGTTTTGTCTGGTACTCCTGGGCAATCTCATTGCAACCACAGTGGTGAAGGCAGGAAGAGATTACAATGGACATAGTTTTCGTTTTGCATTGAGCTGGAAGGGGCTGGCTGCTTTTCCTGGTCTGATTATTCCTTCACAGAGAGACCTGTGGCCAGAGGCAGCTGGGAAGGATTGTTACCGTGGGTGACATTTCCATCCAGTGGGGGATTGTGGTTGCTTGTTTGTGGAGTGGCAGATGGAGTGGCTCATCGATCTGTCTGGGTGTGGGCCTCCCCACCCCCCAAGTGGCTCCAGCATACAATGAGATCTGGACCCCAGGGGCTTGTGGAACACATCAGTGACAAGGCCTTTCATTGGAAAAGACCTCACTCACTAGAGGCTCTGCTCCCAAGAAATGCCTTGTGTGCTGGCTTTTTAAAAAAATTTATTACTAAGGTGGCCTTGGCTCTTCCAGGGTTTTTACAGTCCATGCCTCAGGTGACACTCCTGGGAAAGCTGATGCCACATCTTCCAGGACTCCATGGGAATGATACTGGCTATTCAGTTCCAATAAAATCAGGACATTTATTTTCCTATCATCTGCATTGAAGTAACACACTGAGTGAATCCAAGTAATGCACTGACCTCAAAAACCTTAGGGTGCAATTAGGTGCTTTCTGTCTGGTCCCAGAATATCCAAACACTAACCAGGCCATCCATCCCCTCATGTATTGAATACACTTGAAATGAACATCGACAATATGCCAGGTATGATGTTACTGGCTGGGGATGGAAAGATGGCTCAGGCGTGGTCTGAGTTCTTCTGCTCTCACTGGGTGAACACTTATACATGGGCATGGATGGCCATGTTCCAATTTTAGATCAGAACGTCGAGATCTATGGGGAGATTGTGACTTCATCATTGTGATTAGACTTCTGGTGTACAGCCACTGCTGATCCAGCGCAGTGCTGGTGACACAGTATTTTAAACTCAAATATTTTAACCTCCATGTAGATAAGTAAACATCACTGATAAACATACTGAGTTCCTAATAATATAGGTTTTTCTTTTCAGTTACTTAATGTTGTTGAACTTACTGTGTTTCTTGATTCTTTACTTCCAGTGGATGAGTTATTATAACACCTCCATCCTTGTGTGTATGGACTGAACTATCCATCATATTTAACCCCCACTTTCTGGTCCTCAAGTAGGAATAGTAAGGTTGGCCTTGTACCATCCTTAAGAGTGTTTTATGGACATCAAATAATGATGGAATCTATAGACCCAATGGGGACAACGTTATGATACTAAATTATCACCAAGGCTTTTGTGGTGCTGGTGCTGGAGGTAGTGAGGCAGTTAGGGTGACCTTTTCAGAGGTGGGACTAAGGATATCAAAACTGGCTAGGCAGCTGAGAAGAATTTAAGACCCCCTCTCCAAAGGAAGTGAATGTTTTTTTTTTTCTTGGCTAAAAGCTGCTAGAAGTGGGAAATGTCCTTGAGCCTATAGAGGGGGGATCTGTTTTGCCTTATCTCTTTTCCCTAAAACCTGGTGTGGGGGTTTAGGAGAGAGACCCCACACAATGTTGCCAAGCTCCTCTTTAACCCCTCCCCAGTTGGAGCTTTGCCTGGCTTCCTACAGGATAAAAATGGGCATTCTTATTTATTTTTTTCTTAAACATGTATGTACTTTTTGGGATAGGGATATAGACCAATCAGCTGTCTCTCTGGCTTACCTGGTGGAGGTTTTAAAAATGTCACTGAAACAAAGTCCAGCCTCTTCTTCCCTCCACATGGCGTGGGAGGAGGACTTCTGATTTCTCAGGCCTTAGGAAAGTAAGGCTCAAGGTTTTTCCCCACATGAACCTTTTTTCTCATGATGGGAGCCGTCTGTTATCTTTCCCTTTCCTGCCTGTTTAGTTAAACAGCATAGATTTTTGGCTAAAACCTCTCCCATGTGTTCTCCCCATGCTGGTGGCTGGAGAACTCTGTACCTCCCCATTTTCCTTTAAATAAAGTCTCCCAGTATACCTTAACCTCTGGTTGTCTATGATTTTAATTCTTTATAGACTTTTAACTTTATAGACAAGGATTTGGGTACTCCTTAAATTTTGAGGTGCATTGGAATTTTGCAGGGTGTTATCTAAATTCTAATCCGCAGCTCAGCCCTACACTGGCAGATACTGTGATTATGAGTCGCCTGAGAGACCGAACAGGATCTGGGTTTTCTGTCTCTTCTCCCTTTCCCTAGAAATCTGACAGGAGGGTGTGAGTGAGACACTTGGCATGGGAACTGGACAGTCCAGGTCAGCCCCCATCCAGTAAATCTTCATCAAAGATCCCAAAAGGAGTCACTAGGCAGGCTTTCCCATTTCTGAGGAACTTCTCTCAGCCTTCTTTCCTTCTCTGAAACTCTATAATAAACTCTAAACTTCACCCTTTATGGTTGTGATGACTAGGTTTTGTTCTCAATTTGACTTTTTTTAGTAATCTTGGGTGGGTCTCTGAGGATGTTCATAGGAAGGCAGTCCTCTCAGTAGGGGGCAGGATGTAAGGAGGCTCATGGGAGCTAGAAACAAGTCCCCCTTCCTGGGAGGGCAGTGCAGGAGGGAAATTCCAGATAGTGAGTCAACAAGCCTGGGATAGGGTTCTAAGACTCTGCCCTAAGGCTATATAAAGGGGGAGAAATCTATGCCTGCCTGGCTGCTGGTGCTTGTTGTGCATCTCTTCATCAGCATCAAAACAGAGCTTCCTCAGACCTCCAGCCTGGACCAGCAGCTCCCCAGGAAGCCTGTAGACCTTCAGTGCTGGATTGTGACTACTGAGGCATCCAGCCATGTGGACTGAGCCATGACCGGTTCCTTGACTCTTGAGCTTGCAGACTGCTATTGTGGGACTGCCATGAGCTAATCCAATAAATCCCCTTTGTGTTTACTACAGTTTATTCAGTTGGTTCTGTTCCTCTAGAGAACCCTGACTAATATAATGGTTTAAGGAATTTATCCATCAAATTCATAAGACAAGAACCTGGAGGCCATTGACTCAGTGGCAGTTTGAGATGATGGTGACCCTAAGGCACTCTAACTCGTGGGTTAAAGCCCAACCAAGAACTGAGAAAGGCTTTATTGCTCCCAAAGCCCCTCGAATTTCCATAGCAGTTATGTGAGCTCCCAAAGTCAGTTCCTGGGGCTGAGGATATATAGCCCATTGATGGAGGCCCTATCACCACAAATAATAATAGTAATAAATGATAATAATAATTGAGAATAAATAAAGCCAAGCCAGTTGCTATTATCACCCATCATTTTTGCTCCTGGAGTTGAAGCAGTTAGTGTGTAGGAAGCTCTTGAGCTTGAGTTCCCTGAGTAAATTAGATTTCTCTGTCCTTGAAAGAAAAATATGAAATTAAACAAAGTCAGGTTTTCAATATCTCTCTCCTTACTCTCTTCTTTGAGTTTTTAAAAGTTTTATCTCATAAAGTAAAGCCCCCAACACATTGGTAATTTATTTGTCTAAACCACTACATATGTATAAGCACTACTATTTTAATTAGCAAGAAGCCCACAGAAATCAGAAGCTACCAGACACTGCAAGGGAGCCCACCACATGCACATATTAATTATTCATCGAGGTAAATAAAATTAAATATTTTCTCAGCAATCCAGAGCAGGATCTGAAGTAATTACACTGTCACATTCATCAAATATTCTCTCATCAAAATAAAAACCTTGATGTCACTTAATAATTTATAATCCAAATACACAGAAATTGTAAAATATTCTAAATAGAAAACTGCAGGGTAAGTGAACATGAATTAGTTAGGGATTATGTTCTAGAAAGAGGCTGTCATGAGCTGCATAAAATTTTAATCAGAAATATTTTTGAGGCCTAATTTAGAGTATGGAGGATGCCAGGAACTTCAGAATACTAAGGGCACCACGCAGCAAAGCCCTGGGATTTGTAAACACGGCTCTTTGAGAAAACTGAGGACTCACAATGACAGCAGGCGGGAGGAAGGCATGCTGGCTCTGATGTCCCAGGTCACCCATGACACCGTATGTGCTGTCCTGTCCGCACAGGTGACAGATGCATTAATGGACCTCCACAGAATGACCATGAGCAGCCAATGGGAAAAGTCTGGTTCATGTCCACTGAGCACGGTGGCAGGCTCTGCCATGGAACCTTGTAAAACAGTGCGCCCTTCTGGAAATCATATGCATCCATCCAGTTTAAATTGTCTTTTTTTTTTTTAAATCTGTTGAGCTCCTGCACAGGAGTCTGAAGCAAATAGAAGGAACTAGATTTTTCTTTTCTTTTTTTCCAGGTAGGGTCTCGAGAGCTCTAGCCTAGGCTGATTTGGAACTCACTATGTAGTCTCAGGGTGGCCTCGAACTCATGGCAATCCTTCTTCCTCTGCCTCCAAAGTGCTGGGATTACAGGCATGTGCCACTGTGCCCTGCAATCGGGATTTTCTTTTTCTATTTTTCTGAGAAATATTCTTATACATATGGTTCTTGTTCAGCCTTAGAAAGCCATCTCTAGGGACTTTACCCAGGGACAGATGGGGAGAGGTGGATACTTTATTTCACAGGAATGAATGGATGGTAAAGACAACCCTCAAACAAGCAAAACCAGCTCCCAGCAGGGCAGGAGGAACAGCTACATGGCGGAGCCTTTTACAAAAAAACGGTCAGATGGATCCCATTTCTACTTCAAAACCTATGATAGTTACAAGAGCCCTTTAAGAAGCATTTGAAGGCCTGGAAGAGTCTGGTTGTCACTTCCTCCAAGGTCACATCTACCCCCTCTGTGCCCTGTTCTGTGTTCCCAACCACTCTTCTCTCAGCCTCTCTAGCTGCTTAAACACACACACACACACACACACACACACACACACACACACACACACACACACTGTTCCCTCAGCTGGGGACAGCCTTGTCTTTCTTTGCTGGACAATCTCTTCTTTATTCTTCAGAGCTCAGT
Organism: Zapus hudsonius; assembly: GCA_004024765.1. Lineage (NCBI taxonomy): Eukaryota > Metazoa > Chordata > Mammalia > Rodentia > Dipodidae > Zapus > Zapus hudsonius. Next base: position 24,483 of record PVHP010004974.1, read on the forward strand.
GTAGATGTCCCCCTTTTGGGGGACGCTTTCCTGACTACCTGGTGTCAGTCAAGTTCATGACATTCAGTCCCTACATTGGTTGTCTTGAGAATGAATTAGCTTTCACATGATATTTACTATTTGTCTCTCATGATGAGCAGAGTTACAGTGAAGGCAGAGTGCACACATCAGTCATCCTTTCTCTGGCCCCACTCTCTATGTTCCGAACCCTCCCCACCCCAGAGCCCACGCCTATCTTGTTCCTTCACTCTGCAATCCTCTCCTGTACGCTGCACTTTATCCATCAGATTGACCCCTGTCTACTGTTGCTGACTGGCTCCTACCTTGGTACCATTTTCGGGCAGGCTCTCCTGTCACATCCACTACTTCAGGTCTTTGCTCAAATTTCATCTGTTCAGTAAAGCCTTCCTTGTTAAAATCCCAACTCAGTTCCATCATATTCCCATTTTAGGGGAGATTTTCCTTAGTCTCTAGCATCAGTGTGCCCAGTGGCCACTTCCCTTGTTTACCTTGATTTGTGTCTGCGGTATTCTTCTCGGAAGCAGGTAAGGGCAGGGATGTCATCGGCATGGAGAACACCCCCCAGTGCATAGTAGGCACTTAGTGTTTGTAAGAATGTTGGATGCATCTCATTATCCATGTAGGAAACCTTGGTGAGAATGCTGGAGAAGAGGGTGCTAGGGTGGGTGAGGAGGGGTGCTGGGGAGCCTTCTTCATACTTTCCAAGGTGGCGTCCAGAGCCACATGTGGTCTCAACGACAAGCCGACTTCAATACCAGCAGGAATTCTGACAGACTGACAGTGATTGCTGGAAAGGCTGTGTTGCAAAGGATCCCTAAGCTCTTTCTGGATCTAGTGCAAAAGTGTTGGGAATCAGCTGGCCTTGTCGTGAGCTTGGAGAGGGGCATTTGTACCTGGTCCTTAAGCTTGGAGTTGCTTCTGATCTTTCACATGGAAACCCCAGCTAATGGGGAGATCAAAGACACCCCACTTGGTGGTTTGTTTGAAGACTAGTGAATGCTAATAATGGTTTAGGAGTTTGGAAAGACCTTAGAATTAGGTCCTTAAGGGACTTGGAAATGACTGTGATGGTGGTTATAGCTTAGGGAGATAGAGGCAGCAGAAGCTCCAAGTCTCTCCTCTCTCTCTCTCCCTCCTTCTCTCTCTCCTTCCCTCCCTACCCCACTCTCTCTCTGGCTACACATGAGCCATGGCCCATGTGTGGAGGTCAGAGGACAATCTCGGGGCGTTGATCCTTCCCTTCCACCTTGTTTGCTGAGCACGGCAGCCTCGCTGTCCTGTGAGTTTGGGGATTCTCCTGACTCCTTCTCCCACGGTTCTAGTGTGTTGTTGGGATTACAGGTGCACATACTACTCGCGTTCAGCTTTACATGGGTTTGGGGAATCTGTACTCCGGCCATCAGGCTTGCAAAGCAAGCACTTTTGACCACCGTGTCATCTCCCCAGCCCCTCGCCTTGCTTCTTTAGATTGGTCAGTCAAACCAATCCCTTGTTTGATTTGACTAAGACAGTCGCAAGGAAAATGATCCAAGACAGATGGTTGTGCAAAACTAGGGCAAAGCAGAGCCTCTGATTGTAATGTCATGAGCTCAAAGTAGCCAATCTTGTGAACTCACCAGCCCATGAAGAACTGTCCCTTCTCTCCCACCGGCCTCAACCTGCCAGGTTCAGCTGCCCTTTCACCAGAACTCATGAGCAATGGTGCATATTTTCTCTGCCTTCAATGACCTTGACTGTGGACGGCACCTGCTAAGTATATCTGCTTCCTTGCAGATGTCTCAACATGTGCCCCATCCAGGGTCTCTCTATTCCTAGGAGGTTCACGTATTTTTAGGATTTTCAGGTCTCTTCTCTCCCTCCCTTGTTGCATCCTTTCAAGGTCATTGAAGAGAGGGACTCTTGAAAACACATCTGCATCCTTGTGACTGACTACATATACGGGTCTAGGACATACTCACGCTTGAAAGGACCATTTCTGACACACTGTTGACTGGATTTAATGGGTCCAGCGGTCCGGTGATATATCTGGTATAAGCGTTTTGCAGAACAATTTGTCAATTTTTATCACAGTTTGGGATGTGTATAATGTTTCTTGAAGCAATTCTATTTCTTAGTTTTAGCCTGTAAAACTACTCACAGGAGTATGCAAAGATCTATGTTTATGTGTGAAAAGATTTTTTTTGTTATAATTAAAATTAAAAACATCTAAATAAATGTGCATTCCTAGAGAAATTATGATATGAATTATGTATATGTTTTGTAAATACAAATTGTGTAATGTAAATTATATAATACAATATAAGTTATGGTATATATACATACTGGATTATGTGCTCATTAAAAGGAATGGTTTTCTATATATTGAGAAGCAAAAATGTAATTCTTTAATTTACTTGCAAGCAGAGAGAGAGAGAGAGAGAGAGAGAGAGAGAGAGAGAGAGAGAGAGAGAGAGAGAGAGAATGGGCCTCTAGCCACTGCAAACAAACTCCAGATGCGTGCACCACTTTATGCATTTGGCTTTAAGTGGGTACTGGGAATCAAACTCAGGTCATTAGGTTTTGTAGGCAAGTGCCTTAACCACTGGGAAATCTCTCCAGGCCAAAAATGTAATTTTTATTGAAAAAGTATTTTACTCTGAAACCTATTATATAGACCAGACTGGCCTTGAACTTGCAGTGATTCTCCTGCCTCTGCCTCCCAGATGCTAGGATTACTGGATCAAAAGGCAAGGTGTAAAAAATAATGTATCCTTTTGTAGAATGGTATTTAATTTTTTAATTTATTTATCTGCATGTGCACATATGCATTTGTGTGTGTGCATGCAAATATAGGTGTACCAGGATCTCTTATCACTGCAAACAAATGCCCACCCAGCTTTATGTAGGTGGCTGGAGAATGGAACCTGGGCTGGAAAGCTTTACAAGTGCCTTTAACCCCTGAGCTATCTCCCCAGCCTTCTAGAATGGCATTTTCGTAAGTCATCTACATATGTATATACACATACATAAACATGTAAATATGCATAGAAAAACACAAGAGGACTTAACATAAACTGTCCATTACTTATCTATGGTGAGTTAGCACTGGGAATTCAAGGCATTTTTTTCAATCCTTATACTAATTTCAAATAATTAGTGGATATGTAATCATACCGCGATGAAAAGATATTCTAGATATATTGCACAAGGTCATGGGAGCTGTTCTGTTTCACAAAGTTTAGGGATGCTTCCAAAGCAGTTTGTTAATCATTTCAGTTACCTACTGAGTTCTTACTTAGAAGCATCAAACACAGACTAAATGGTGCTGTTTATGTAAGGAAATTATTCTTCTTTTCCTCACCGATGGCAAGCTGGGCTAGTTCATAACATGTGAGCCAAGGTGATGCATGTCAGTGCTGACTAGAAGATTTAAGATCCAGGTTTGCTTTTCCTCCTCTTGTTCACAAGATCAAAAATATTGCAGAAAAGAGCTTCTGTCTTTACCTGGATGCCTGAAGCTGAACCTCAGCCAGTGCTGATGGACATGTTGCATAAGCAAGTGACTGAGCCTTGTGTGTGTGTGTGTGTGTGTGTGTGTGTGTGTGTGTGTGTGTGTGTGTGTGGTGGGGGAGTGCTCCTTTCCACAGCCTAACATAGAGCATTTCTGAATGATAGAGCTGCCTGTAGTCATCACTGATCTCTTCTTTTAAATTTATTTTTATTTATTTATTTATTATTTATTTATTTATTTTTGATCTCATAAACAGAAGATTTTGCTTGTCTGGAAACAATGCAACCTGGATTCTGGTCCTAACTGTCATATACTTCTTTGTCTGATTGCTCTGACCAAGATGCCTTTTTGACCACAAGACACTGAAAATACAACAGAGAAACTTCAATGATCAGTACGTATTAGCTCATAGAAGCAAAGTGTAGCTTCATGATGTCACTGGGGACTCAGGTCTGCCATCTTTCCCGTGTGGCTAAACAGTGTTGTAGACATTTCTGATGCCATACACAGACGTTGTAATATGCCATGAGGAATGTGCCTCTTTAGTTCTATGGGTTTCTTTTTCTTATTTCTTTATTTGTAAGACAAGATAGATGATAGATAGATAGATGATAGAATGGCATGCTAGGGCCTCTAGCCACTGCAAATGAACTCCAGACATGTGGCCACTTTATATATCCAGTTATACGTGGGTATTGGGAATTGAACCTGAATCATTAGGCTTTGCAGGCAAGTGTCTTAACCACTGAGCAATCTCTCCAGCCCCTCCTTCTTATTTTTAATTGAAGAACATATTTCTTGAAAATTCTTCAGCAGGCTATGTTATCCTAAGATTCCACTGGTGAGGGAAGCAAATTGGTGGCTGGCTTTGACCTTCATGATCTTCTCTAGAGGGAGTCATGGTCCTCTTGTCTGAGTTCATGGCTGTCTGGGCCTCTGCTCTTAGGAGAGAAAAAGGGTGGAATTAGTACAGCATCTACATCAGCGACCTCAAGCCAGTGTATTGCACTTCTCAACTGCTGTTCCTATTGACGAATAAGGACATGGAGCAGAATGGCTTCTACTAAAGGAATTATTTACCACCAAGGCTGTGAGCCATGCACCCTGAAGGGGCAGAGTCCTGATTTCCTTCCAGGGAAACTCCTTAAGTGGGACAGAGTTGTTGTCTGTGCTCTAGGGGGCCACTGGCTTAGGTCACCAAAAATCTTATTTTGTCAGCTTCATGACAGGTGGACCCAATGTGTTTTGATTCCTAGGACACTTTCACATCTTGGATTGTACAAACCCAGAAGGAATGTGGCCTAGGTGATTGTGTGTGTGTGTGTGTGTGTGTGTGTGTGTGTGTGTGTGTGTGTGTGTGTGTATCTCTGTGCCGGTGTGTATGTGTTTCAGTGGGTGTTTGTGTGTCTCTCTGTATGTGTGTGTGTGTGTGTCTGTGTCTCTCTCTCTGTGGTTTCATTAGTTTTTAGTTATACATCAGGGTGATTTTACAAGTGCTTTCAAGACTTATACAGGGCTTTGTACTTGGAGATTTTTCCAGTAGTTTTCTCTTCCCCTTACACCATACTCCTAAATCTCTATAATCCCCTTCCCAATTTGCTTCCACAGAAGACACTTGATTGGCCAGTTTTAAATAAGCTCATTCCAGGAGTTCTTAAGCCACGAACTTCAAAAATAATTTATGATCGTCATTATTAAAAATGTTGGAATTGATTTGGGGCAAAGAGTTCCAAGGCCAAGTGGGCAGGCCATGTGGGATGGAAGATGAGGTCTTCACTTTTCAAGGTACCAGTTTTCTTCTCGCCAACACTGGCTGCGAACTGCCCGCCTTGGAGATGGGCTGGCTCACCGAGGACATGTGGGGCTCTGGTTTTATGGGGCCAGGGAGACACATCTGCGGCCAAAGCATGTGCCGGTGGTGGAAAGGGGCCAGATAGGGATCTGTAAAACCGGATCCTGTTGACGTCATCCTGTCTCCCTCCATCATTTGGGATTCCTTAGCAACAATTTCCCTAACCCTGCTATGTGCCCTGGAAAGGTTTATGAACTGTTTGCAGGTTTCCCACTTGTTTATGACTGAGAAAAAGCTTCTAAATGGTGTGGCTTGCTGGACTGGCTTTTTATTTAGAGAATTTGCTGGCCTGCTGAAGTCACAGCCCCTCTCGTTCCCCATAGCCTCACTGAGCATGGGGAGTGACTTCGGCTCTGAGTCCTTACTTGTCATCACAGGGAAGTAAGGCCTACTGGGCTCCTGGGTTGGGTGTATATTCTTAGAGATCCTCTTAGATACATCATTTTTGGGTTAAAGTATCCCCAAAGGTGTCAAGGACACAGCCAAATCATCAGCTGAAAGTGGACATAGCCTGCCCCAGAGCTATTGAAACTCTCTTGACGTCTGGCTGTTTTAGAGTGATTGATAGAATCTCTTCCAGCATTGAAGAAGCCCTCCTTAGCTTCTGGTAGCCATCAAAGCAGAAGATTAGATAGCTCTTCTGTGAGCTTTTGATTATTAAATCAAACAAAGCTGCAGCACGTCACATAAAGTTGTCATAGAGTTTAATGAGTTATAAGATAACTTTCTCATCACCACTGTCAAGGTCAAGAGATAAAACTGCCAGTCTCCCCAAAAGCCTTTCCATGGGCTTCATCCAATTTACCTTTCTTTTTCCCTGAAAGTAGCTACCCTCCTGGTTTCTATAGTGGTTACTTCTTGCATTGTTATCATTTTATTGTACAAGCAATACATTCCGAGATATTTTCATTTAGTTTTTCCCATTAAAAAAAAATTGACACAGACAGATGGCTCAGTCAGTAAGATGCTTGCTTCATGAGCATGAGAACCTGAGTTGTGACCCCAGAACCCACGTAAAAACATGCAAAAAGAAAACATGGCATGTTTTTCATGTACTTCCTAAGACAGAGGGTCCTCTTCATCCCTGTGTTTTTCTTCCAATTTACCTTTGACTTTTCATGTTAATATAACTTTTCCTTTAATATGGGAATTGCTTATTGCATGCACAGTGCATAACTCAATGTAATTGTTCCATATATATATATTGGAAATTGGGAGGGAGTTGCATTAAGAGACTTGAATAGATTCAGGTTTAATCCACTGGGTGTGTGGCACTGAGTTCTTTTGCTAGAAGGCACATTATGTCTGATTTCACATTAATGTTTCTAATGCTAACCCAGTTCTCAATGCCTGGGTTTATTATGTCACTGGGCATTGGTAGATGGTGACATTTAGTTCTGTCATTTTCCTTTAATTTATTAGTTGGAAAACTTACCAACAGATGTTTCCACTTATCTACTTTTTAATCATCCAGTGGTGTATTTCATCTAGGAGATGAAGGATAAATGTGTGATTTTCTTCCTTATGGATTGACTTCTATTATCCTCTGAAAGTAATCAACTTCCTTAAACAATATAAATTCAAGGACTTGAACATAAATCAATAGAGTTTTAGGTTGCATGTATAATCTATTCTAGATACATAGGCCAATACTGATCTTACAAACTTGGCGTCCACGTCATCCAGACAGGAAGTGGTCCGTGGAAGTTGCTTGATTTGAACTTTGTAGTTTTTGACTTTTGGTTCTAGTGGTGGGTTGTGTTGGTATGGCCACGAGCTAGGTGGTATAGCTGAACTCTGAATCTATGGTTCCTCTGTTAGTATATTTTTCACTGTGAGGTGGGTACCACCCAGTATGCCATTTATCTCAGCTTTCCATTGGTTCCCTGAGCACCCAGCCCCTTTCTGGTCCTCACACCTGGTACTTCTGTGTCCCGCCATCAGGAGAACACCCTTGTCACACATGCAGAAGTGTTTTCTTTTTGCTCAGTGTTTAGTGTTTTTTCAGTGGAAATGAGCAAATTGGACTTCGCTGTCCAAATTATGCTCCATCTTTTTCCACAGAAATGTGGACTCTGGACACGCTTTCCTCATCACCTTGTTTCTTTCGGATTCTCTGTCCAGGCTTAGGATGACCCTGCACTAAATCCTCTTTGCTTCCCCACTGCAAGGAAGCCTGGTACAGTTCAGGAGAACTGAAGAAAAGTACCTTCTTTTCATGCAGGCCCACATGGCCCTGAGGCAGGCCTCGGACTGCTCTCTCCAACCAGCAATGAGGTACGAATGTTAGAAACCAGGTACTGCTCCTTGGCAGGAGTCACTGCGAACTAACAAGCAGGTCATTAAGTGAGGGTAACGATGGATATGGCCAGATTGCCTAGCTGGCTTTAAAACCAAATCGCTCCTAACTGGACTGTTTTTTTTTTTTCTTCCAGAATTAAAGAGAATGCTTTTTTCATGTTTGAACTGGAAGTCAGCATTTAGAATCCAGAGATGTTCCAAAATACCTCATGACTCCATCTCTATGGATAAAAACATCCAAACTTTGTGTTTTACTATTTTATTCTTTGATTGCTCTAGAAACACCTAGGCTTAGGTTACAAAATTACTCCTGACAATAAATCATAGTGTTTTCTGTTGTCTAGAGGGGGTTGGTTTGTAAAATTTCTCCTTGACTGGCTGAGTCGCATGGAAAATAACAACTAATGAAAAATTGTAATAGATGCTGATTTTCTATATCCCACTACGCAAAGTCTAAAGTGGGCGACTTCACTTCAAGCTTTGGTGGTGGAGACCTAATTAATTAAAAACACCGGGGTTAAACAATTGGTCATCCATCTTTTAACATAAGTGAGGGACAGGATCCGTATGTCATAGCTAAGGATGAAAAATGAGCAATTCTATGGGTCCTAGATGATTCAGCTTTGGCAGAGTACCCTGGAGACTTTTCACAACGCGCCCCCTTTTCCTGAGACATATGGACTCTACACCATTGTCATACTTAATCTGAGAAACTGGGTTCCCATGCATTCTGTTCCTTTATTTCCTTGCTTGAGGCCTGTGGCTGGGGCCTTGTGTGTTTGAAGCATTTGGAGGCAGCTTTAAGATGAAGTAAGACAAAACCATAAACATGCTACAAAACCCTGGAATCTAAAGAGGATTATTGGTGCCATAATTAGAGCAGTAGGAGGTTGTGTTCTTCGTTGTCCCTACGCCCTCCCAACCACATGCCCCTCTGCTAACTCAGGAACAAAAGAGACTTAAAAATCCGAAAGCCCTGGAATTTATTTTAATGGGAGCTCTCTTAGGCCTGAGTAGAGTTGGAGGGTCTTTAATGGACAAGGGAAAAGTGTGTTTCCTGGGGGGTCTCAGAATTCAGGAAAGCATCAAAATAAACTATTCCCAGATAACCCAAGCATCTGAGAATCATGTTATATGAACTTTTGAGAAAATCTATCCGCCCATGTGCATTTCACCTGAACTAACTTAAGGTCCCTTAGAGAATGCTCAGTTCACATCAGCAGCTAAGAAGAACTGATTTCCCAAGGATTGTGACGTGTCATGATCTAGAGGCAGCTGGATGGTCCACAAAGGATTCATTAACACCTCAGGGAGATGTTGGAATAGGATAACTCTGTGTGTGTGTGTGTGCATGCGCATGGTCGCCTTTCCTTCTCATGTATCGAGGACTTGGGGGTTCCGAGTTCTCCTTTTGTTGTAATTAGCTTTCTTGTTGCTGGTACAAAGAACCTGACCAAAAGTAGCTTTAGAGAGAAGGGCTTATTTTTGGCTTACAGGAAGAATGATGGCACAAGCAAAGGCTGGCCAACATCAGGTGGACAACAGAAGCAGCTGGATGAGCCAAACACTGGCAAGAGGAAGCAGGCTATGATACCCATCAGCCGCCCCCCAACAACACAGCTGGAGATCAAGCTTTCAGAACACTTAAGTTGATGGGGGAACACCTGAACCAAACCACCACACCTTTTGTCTGTTCACCTTCATCATCCTTAGTGTTTGATATTTCATTTATTTGCAAGAGAAAGAAAGGGTGCCTTTAGCCACTGCAAACAAACTCCAGATGCATGCACCGCTTTTTGCATCTGGCTTTACTTGGGGACTGGGAAATCGAATCCAGGTCCTGGTTGTTAGGCATTGCAGGAAAGTGCCTTTACAGCCTAGCCATCTCTCTAGCCCCCATCCTTAGAATTTTATCATGATGTGAATAACCTATTCTAAGTCTACCTTAAACCCTTGTTCTCTCCTCTGGTCATCTTCTTTTCCCATTTCACCACAGGACAGGCATAATCCCATGGCCATTCTCCATATTAATCAGAATCAGAATTTCTTACTCTGAGATCCAGTCTGCAAGTGTCTTTCTTTTGACCGCTTTCTTCCCCTTCCTTTAAGTAGAACTCACAGCCACACTTTGTTGAGCCGAGCATCTTGGTAGCATGGCGCCTCCCTCATTCTCATCTTCAGTCAGTTACCTCTCATGTACCTCCCTCTTTGTCTGGCCTAAGTTCTGTGGTGATCATTATGATGACTGATAGTAAATAGCTTTGTTTCTTTATTCATTTTTTCTGAAGACAGAGAATATACTGGGCGTGCTCAGCTCAGTTCATCTCTATTCTTGGCTATAAGCTTACCTAGAGAGAGCACGCATTTGTCTGTCACCCCTTTGAGGGAAGCTGTGCTTGCTATATGAGGATCAACATATTAATTATAGGGCCAATGTTAAGAGACACATTTACCCATACATACATACATACATATAAAGTACATTTGTTAACATAACAGCCTAATGTAATTTTGCTTTTGCTTTTCCTTCCTTCCTTCCTTCCTTCCTTCCTTCCTTCCTTCCTTCCTTCCTTCGTTCATTCCTTCGTTCATTCCTTCCTTCCTTCCTTTTTTTGTTTTGATTTTTCAAGGTAGAGTCTTACTCTAGCCCAGGCTGACCTGGAATTCACTATATAGTCTCAGGGTGGCCTTAAACTCTTGGTGATTCCCCTATGTTGGCCTCCCAAGTGCTGGGATTAAAGGTGCACATCACCATGCCCAAAAGCAAATTTGGCTTTTTCTAAGGGAAAAGGACCAGCACGCCTGACAGAAGCAGCTGATAGAAGTCATATCACACCTCAGCTTGTTTCCAGGTCTCAAGCCTGTGCCCAGCCCCATGAACACGCAAGGCAAGGCCAATTTATTCATTTCATCTCTTCATTCTTTTAGTCACTCATTAATTCACTTTTTTTTTGTTAAATGCCAAGATGTGTCCTAGGTAGATGCTAAATACTTAACAAACTAATAATTTTCTTTTAAAGTTCTTTTGATGTTGGCTGGGGAGATGGCTCAGTGCAGTTAAAGGCACTTTTTTATAAAACCTACCAGCCAGGGTTCAATTCCCTGGTACCCATGTAAAGCCCCACACAAAATGGTGACTTCCAGCTAACATTCATTTCAAAAGATCCTAGTATGTTCACACACACACACAGACACAGACACAGACACAGACACACACACACACACACACACACACACACACACACACACACACTTACCTGGGTGTAGTGGCACATGAATTTAATCCCAGCACTTGAGAAGTTGAGACAAGAGGATAACCTTGAGTTTGAGTTCAAGGCCAGCCTGGGGTTACAGAATAAGTTCCAGGATAGCCTGGGCTAGAGTGAGACCCCACCTTAAAACAAATAAATAAACAAAAAACCAAACAGACAGACAAAAATTCTTGTGACATGTAGGGCACTGTGTTGAGTAATTTGTCACATGAATCATCTGAGGTCACCACAGTTCTATAAAGTAGGTGCTATTTCCTGTGCTTTTTCTTCATTTTGGGGTGCTGGGGGTTGAAGCTAGGACCTCATGCACTCATGCGGGCCAGGCAAGCACTCTACCACTAAGCGTCCTTCCATCCCAGGCCCTCCCCCTTTAGGATGGATTAAATCATGTGCTCAAGGCCACTCATTTAGGAAGCAGCAGAGTCTGCTTTCTTAATATATATCTTTATTATGAATAAGTATATACATTGTATGATCAAATCATGTGAATGTGTCCCCGTTTCCCTCCTCTCTGTCCCCTACCCACTGGGGTCCTTCCTCAGTGCGCATTCTGGATCTGTCCATAGGTTAGGGGGTTATGAACTGCACCAGAGGTAGCCAGGTTTTCTTTTCTTATTTTTTTCTTCCCCCTTTGTGTATTGTTGCTGAGAAGGGCAATGTCTCTGGATATTCTCTCCCACCATGGCTCTTATATTCTATCCACTCCCTCTTCCACTCAGTTCCCTGAGTCATAGTGGGTGAGTTTTGAGTCTGCTTTGTTGTTGAGATCTTCAGTATCTCTGGACCTTTGCCATGGGTTGTGTTGGGTATTGTTGGTATCTGTCTCCATTGACCTTTCATGGGTTATCAGACTTGCTGTGGTGATTGGTCTCCTGTTTGTCTCATCACTTTCTCGTAGGTTTCATTTGGGCCCTGTGTGAAGGCCAGAGGTGGTTTGTCTCCTGCCAGGATGGCAGCCATCATCCATTGTCTTGATGATGGAATTGAGTTGTCTCCAGTTCTCTAAATGCCTTCTGAAAAATACAATGGCTGTGCCTGGGTCTCTAACCACTGCAAATGGACTCCAGATGCATGTGCCACTTGGTGCATCTGGCTTACAAGGATATTGGGGAATCGAACCCAGGACCTTAGGCACTGGAGGCAAGTACCTTAACCCCTGAGCCATCTCTCCATCCCAGAGATATAAGTAACTTTGATGGAAGATATTTTGGGGCTAGGATCTGTGGAATTGAGGCAGCCTGCTTTGTTTGTGATGGTCTTGATAGAGTGAGAGAAACCCTGGGCCATTAGTCATGGAATTGCACCACACACGGATGGATGCTGGTGTTTATCGTGTTAGTTACTCTGCAGTTCTTCTTCTGGGAATAAAGTGTTACTTACCACCAAGAACATCTTTCACTGGGTTCATGAACAACGTAGCGGAACTGAGTAATAAACAGAATGCTGTCAAATATATATCTTCCCATAATAGATCCTATACCTTAAAATGCCTACAGGGAATCACTTTTTAAAGTCTGTAACACATAGTGGTTTTGATACGACTGGTTGAGCCATGCAGAAATGATTAAAAAAAGAGTAATAAATTCAGATTTTACACCAGGCACCAAGCATTAAGCCAAAATGAAACTACCACACTCAAATCTTCTACATCTTAGAGCTAATTAACCCTACATTTCCAAGTGGCACGAACATCATGCAATGTGGCAATTGTTATAATAACTCTATTCTCATCGAATGCGGGTGGTGATTTACACTGGCAATGCCTCGGGGCTAATGGGTATTCTTGGAGGAAATTTCTGGGGGTTCTGGGAGTTTTACCCGTGGGCACCTCTCTGCAATGGACTCTTAGTGATTGTACTGTTTGGTGGGTTTGAAATACAGCCCAGGGGTCAGACTTGTGCCTGGGAATTTTAATTACCACCAAAACACAGGGTGTCACGTAGTTGCTGACTTTTCTACAGATTTGAGAAGAAGTGATAGTTTGTACTATTTCTTTAGGTTCTTGTCACAGTGCCTGGCATATAGTGAGCACTCAATAAATTGGTAGTGGGTTATTAATTTATTTTTTAGTCTGTGTTCCCTGTATGGGTTGGAATCTATTGATTCTAACTTGGCTTTTGGCTATAAAATAAGGCTCTAGTTTTAAAAATATATTTTTAAATTTATTTATTTGCAAATAGAGAGAGAGATAGAGAGAAGAGAGACAGAGAGAATGGGTGCATCAGGACCTCCAGAGTCTGCAAATAAACTCCAGGTACATGTGCCACTTTGTGCATCTGGCTTTCCATTGGCACTGGGGAATGAACCTGGGTTGTTAGGCTTTGCAGGCAAGTGCCTTAACTGTTGAGCCATCTCTCCAGCCCAAGGCTCTATTTAAATATTTATTTGAGAGAGAGAGAGAGGGAGAGAAGGGAGGGAGAAAGAGAGAAAGAGTATGGGCTTTTCAGGGCTTTGGGCTGCTGCTAACAAACTCCAAATGCATGTGTCACTTTGTAGATCTGGCTTTACATGGGTGCTGGGGAATTGAATCTGAGTCAGCAGGCTTTGCAAGCAAGTAGTTGTTACAGGCACTCTTTAACTGCTGAGCCATTGCTCTAGCCCAGGGCTGTATTTTAACTGAGGCTGGGTAGTTAGTGATGTAAATGTTCTGAATTTCTCTAGGAGCCTACAGAGGCAAAGGTAACCGGGGTCTCTGTTGATGCTTGCAGATGTTCAGGCTTGAGTCAGTGGGGGGCCATGTCTGTACTCCTAACTCCTCCTTCCTGAAGAGAGCCTGTGGGACTAGTGAGACTAGACTTGTGAGCAGGTGAACTTGTCACAGGCAGGTATGCTGGAGGTCAAGTGGATTGCAAAGAAGAGATTCTTCCAAATGTTTCCAAGGTTCAGCAAGTGGGACCCTTGCTCCTGGGCCACCAGATCGCGATGATGACATTGTTCCTGGGCCACCAGATCACTGTGATGACATTGCTCCTGGACTGCCAGGTCACTATGATGACGTCAGTAACACAAGTGATACCATTCACACTTTCTGATACTTCGTCCTTGTTAGGATCTGGGCCAAGTCTTTTCTAGGTGTGAACTTTTCTGGTACTCTGAGATTTTTTTTTTTGGATAAGGAAATAGACTGTGTGGTTATGTGATGCAGCCATTAGGTCACCTGATTAGCAGGGAGGTTGGAGCTTAGCACAGTTTTGCCTGACTCAGAAGCCATGGTCCTGGCCACTGGCTCCACATTCCCTGCTGTGAAGCTTTGGGATGCTGTTGACTCACCATCCCTGCTCCTGACTTGGTGGTGTATGACCTCATGCTTTCTGGCTACTGGCCAAGGAATGAGTCAGTCCTCCCACAGCTCTGACTGATCTCCTGCCTGCACACAGCCTCAGACAAGATAGAGTAGGGTATGGAGAGAAGGTGTGAGATGTGCTCCCTCACTGGAGGCATTTAGGGGGCAGCATAGCACAGCTCAGGGTCAGAGGCCAGCCGTGCAGCACCAGCCCCTCCTTGACCCCAGGCCTCACATCTGGCTCAGCACTTGCCTTCTCAGCCCAGCACACCTGGAAGTCACCACTACTGGCTTTAGTCACCATTTCTCTTCTAAGGATCGTTTTCATTTAGAGGTTGGGTCAGCGAAGTCTTCACAGAAGTGATGGGGTCAAACTTGACCTTAAAAGACTCATGCAGGGAGGTTAAGTGTATGTGTAGGATTGCATGAAAATAGGGTGTCTTAGCCACTAAGTCCCTGAGGTTGACAAGGAGGGGACAGCCTGCTGGGAGCAGGGCAGGCGGGGTGTAACTTCCCTCCTGTGGTGCTCTAAGGGAGGAAAAAACTTTTTAATGTGCTTTTGACCTATTTTTCAGAAACACAGCCTATCTCAGGGACAATAAGATAGTAAGCATATTAACTCCCATTGATTGAGGTTATTGCGAGAGTCCTGCTGTTTGCTGCGTGCTTGCATTGTCGTAAAACCACCTGGAAAGGTGTCAGTCATATTCCCATTTCACAGAAGAAAGAGCATCATGGAAGCTTAGAGGGAAGAGGCCATCAGCTCCTTACACAGCCTCCAGGGAAGACTGCCAATTCAAAACCATCTCAGAGACAAATACCAACAAATACTAGAATAGTGTAATAGTATAATATACTATGATATTATAATAGACTATCTTCCCTGTGCGGTGGCCCTCCCTGTACATGTACACAGCGTGCATACAGATTCATTTTCATTTAGAGGAACAGGAGGTTCCCACCTAGAGAACATGTACATATTCTTTTATGTTTAGCACTAATGTATGTACACATACATATTCCATGTGTATGAGTTACTTGGTTCTTGGATCCCAGGGAGGGAGGGGGGCTGTGGTTCAGAATGTGCAGAGCAGGGCTTTCTTCCATTCTTAGTGTCTTGAACAAAGACATGTAGACAGAAGGAAGCCTAGCCATCTAGTCCAAATGCTCCTGAAATGACACGGGGTCATCTGTTAGTGACAGGCTTTGTTAGTCACCGTGCTCCTGGGCCACCAGATCACTATGATGAGGAGACTCTCTCTTGTGCTCAGTTAACTAACTCTGCTTTTCTGTAAGCTTCACAGTAGAATCCCAATAATTGCCTCACTCTGACTTAAGTCAGTTTCTGTAGCTTGCCACCAAAGTGCCTCCATGGAAATGGATGGGTGTAAATCATCTGGTCACTTTAGCCAACACTCTGGATTGCAGTGGTGGAGTGCATCCCTGTAAGAATTGTGGCCAGTCAGATGCTTCAGGCATGGAAGGTGTGATGGTTAGGTTTTGTTGTCAACTTGATCTTTTTAATTATCTTGGACAGTTTTCTGAGGATGTTTACAGGAAGGCAGCCTCAGTAGAGGGCAGGATGTAAAGAAGCTCAAAGAAGCTAGAAGTAAACATCCTTTCCTGTGTGGGCCATGCAGGAAGGAAATTCCAGAGACTCAGGAAGCCATTAAGTCTGGGGAAGGGTTGTAAGACCCCACCCGAAGGTTGTATAGAGGGGAAGAAATTCTCTCCTTGGCTCTCCTGCCTGTT
Organism: Zapus hudsonius; assembly: GCA_004024765.1. Taxonomy (NCBI): domain Eukaryota; kingdom Metazoa; phylum Chordata; class Mammalia; order Rodentia; family Dipodidae; genus Zapus; species Zapus hudsonius. Next base: position 40,454 of record PVHP010004974.1, read on the forward strand.
CCCTTTTCTGTGTTTGTGGTGTTGGTGATGGGTTTTTCTCTCTGCTTGGACCTGTGAAAGAGGACCAGCCTCTTTCACTTTTATGGGACATCCCCTGGATCTGTAGCTTGAATAAATCCTCCCATAAACTGTGCCTGGTTTAGAGATTCATCCCAGCAGGGTGTGGCTGTTTGCAACAGAAGGGCTATTTAGTTGCTTTGTTAGAGCACTCTCCATCCGGTAGGGTTGCAATGTAGCAGAGCCTGATATACAAGGGCCTTCTAAAATTTATAGTAATGAACCATTTGTGGGGAGTGGGGCAGATAAGATTGTCCTCTTTTTGAATTCATGCATTATGAAGTCTGGTCTGATATTAATGTCCTTGATTGAAACAATGCGTCTGTTTTTCCCCAGCCCCTTCCTTCCTGGTACTAACACGATGGCAAGGTAATATATTACTCCTTCTTCTTTCATTTCTTTAGAAACTGTTTACTGGAGTACTCCATAGAAGGCCATACTACCAGAAATACAGAAGAAGCTCAAAGGACAGAGACAAGTTTAGAGCTAAAAGAGGGTCAGTTCAATTGTTATTTTCACAGAAGTGGAAATGGGCTCAGAACAGTTCAGTGACTTGTGTCCTATGGTTATAGGACATGTTGGAAGTGTCCAACCACCTAGTCCTTAAGTTCCCCAGATGGTGGTTTTGAATATTGGTGGTTATTGATAGATTTCTTGGAATCCACATGGGGATTTCAGGGCATGCAAACATGAAGAAAAACAACCCCAGCTCCAAGTCCATCCTTCTGAGTAGTTCTGCAGAAACCGAATGACAGCAATGCAGAATGAATGCATAATCTCCAAACTCTTCCCTAAGATCAGCCCTTACCTCTTCCATGGTTGAGACGCTGAGGATGACAATCATCTCAGAAAAGAGGAGGGTCTGTTGAGCTCTCTAAAATATGGAGACCTGCTCCACACCAGTCGGTACAGCAAACTCCCAAAGGTCACATGTACATGGTGACCTTAATACAGAAATTTTGCTTCATTTGAAATATGAATATCAGACTCTTGACAATCTCTGTATTCAGACAGACTCCAGCTGTTAGCTATGACCTTGAGCTCAGTTGATCTCTGCCAAGTGATTCAAGGAACCATTTCTTCTTCCCCGACATTCAATTTTTCCTTGACTTCTGGGACACCACACTAACTTGATAGTCTTTTTTTTTTTAAATGGTGGTTCCTTTTAGATCTCTGTGTGGTGGTTTCTTTTTCATTCATAATTTCTTCAAATGTGATCACCTAGAGGACGTCATCTTTGATATGTCTCTCTTCTTGGTTTATGAACTCTTCCTGTTCAGTTTTCTGAGGCTGGTCACCTGCTGTTTGGACTCCCCATCCATCCCATCCCATTCTGCTTTTAGTGACAGCAAGTTCATATGCTTTGGTGAAATAACAAATTTGGTGCTGCTATAAATACGTAGTTACGGAGTGCTGGTAAATACTTAGCAACTAGCATGGGGGTGTGGCTTCTAGCATCTTACTGTCAGAAGTACTCCCTGTGGTCAAAGCCTATTAGTTACACACAATTAGTTGAGCACCAATGTATCCAGTAGGTGCTGGTTTAGATTCCACCAGATAAACAGGGCATGAACTACATATGCTCATGAATTTTGTATTCTCACAGATTTTATATGTGCGTGGGTGTTGTGTTCTAGATGTGGAGATGGTAAGTAAAACAGATGCATAAAGCAGTCACATAATACCAGATAGTGATACGTGCTGTAAATCAAGTCAAAGAAAGGGGACGTGCACGAGTGGGGTAAGGAAGCTACTTCCGAGTGGTCAGGAAAGGCTTCCTGAGAAATTGACATCCAAGCCAAGACTTGAATGAGACGTCTTGGAAGGGTGGGAAAATGGTCAAAACTTGGAGCTCTAGAACTTTTGTTGAATTTATTTGGAAAAAGGTAATCCTTTTTCATGGAGGTTACCGAACATATAAAATGTCAGTTTGGATGTGGTGGTCATTTCTCTACTGCTGGCTTTTCTTTTCCTTGATGGAAGAGAAGTGAATAAATGCAGAGATGGTGGGAGGTGGTACCATTTAGATGTTACAGTAGTAGACATCTTAACCCTCTGTATATGAAACCAGCACCCTCATGTATGTTTTATGTCTACGGGTCAGTAACTAGTACTGTTCCCATTTTTTTTTTGCTCAAGACAGTTTGTGTCTTAATGTCTTAACTAACACACAGACACACATGGACACACACCCATATACACAAGTCATGGTGTCACATGCTACCATGTAAATGTGAATATTTTCACATTCTTTCTCTCTAAGTGAATTACTTTTGATTCTAAACTCCAGGCACATGTACACAGTCACTATCATGCATGTTCACTTGTAAGGATTTTGCAAATGCCATGAGTATAATAGGTGTGATACGGGTTACTGATAATTAATATTCGTAATCAACATGGGAGGGGGAGAGAAAGAGGGAGTTTTGGAATCCTCCTCCCCCTCCTCCTACTCTGAGTTCGTGTCCTCTAATGCCAAAGAGTTGTACACAAGGACAGAATTAAATTCTAATTATACATTTATTCTAATATAGTAAATTAGGAAAAGGGGAGTTGGATGGAGAAATTTCCAGTCACCATGTGGGAAGTTACAGAGTTCTCCAGCCACAGGTGTAGGGAAACATGTGTCAGAGAGTTTAATAGAATCTATGCTGTTCAGCTAAACAAGCAGCAGAAGAAAAGATAACAGAAAGCTCCCTTTATGAGAAAGAGAGATTCATGAGAGAAAAAGTCTGGAGCCTCCCCCCACCCAGCCATTAGCTGAGGTGGGGGATAGGCCTTACCTTACTGAGGCCTGGGTCAGCAGTCCCCTCTCCTCCATTGCCACATGGAAGAAGAAAAGAAGGGCCCACTTCCTCTAGGGAAGCGAATTTAAGTTCTTCCCAGGTGAGCCAGAGAGACAGCTAATTGGTTTATATTTGACCAATCAGTTTTAGCACCTAGGTTGTAGCTCTAACTAGACACCTCCCCCTCAAGGGGAGGGTTGGAAAGGGAGGGATGATTCCTGCAGACACCTGACCGTCACAATTCCCCCTCTGAAGAAATAACCCTAACTGCTGTTAGGGTGCTGGGGTGTGAATTTTGGAAAAAAAAGCATCAGAAAGTACACACATGTTCAAAAAAATAAAAGCACCAGAAGTACATATATGTTTAAGAAATAAGAATTAACAATACCATTTTTGAGCCTATTAAGAAGCAAGGCAAGCTTAGTAGAGGCAAGCTCTGACTGGAGAGGAGTTAAGAAGGAGTTTGGCAACCTTGTGTGGGGTCTCACTCATTCCTAAACTTTTACAGATGTACATTTCAGTTCATCATCATTCTTCCTTCCTCAGTTGCTTATTCCATCTTCTGTATCTGCTCATCAAGCCAAGCCAAAACCCTAGGTGTCCTTAAATGATTGAGCCAGGCTCACTCATGTCATGGAGAGAAATTTCCTAAACCTAAAGTCAATTGATTGTACATCTTCTGTATACAAGCCTTTATAGCAGCTAGGCTTGTGTTTGGCTGTACAGCTGAGCTCTAAGGTCAATCCCACTTGACTCACATAATTGACCAACACAGACCTCCAGGTGTTATGGAGCTGGATACCTGTAGGTATTGTATGAGAATTTTTGTAAAATTCTAATATTTCTGCAAAAGGTAGACTGAGGAGCTGTGAGTTCAGCCATATTTTGGTGTGCAGGATGATCATCTAAATTCTGGTTAAAATACTCATTCCTTGACTTCATTTCCATGGGATTCTGAGTCTCAAGGTCCAAGATGGGCAATGAAGTTCATTCTGTGGGTTTCCATGAAGATTTTAAGAGTGGGCTACGGTGATAATACATTCAGTCAAGTGCTTGGCATGAGGATCTGAGTTCAATCCCCAGAAGCCGAGTAAATGGCAGGCATGGTATGTATCTATAATCTCAGCACCAGAGAGGCAGAGGTGGGTGGATCCCTGGATCTCTGTGGCCAGCCATTCTAGCCTCATTTATAAGCTCCAGGTTAATGAGACACCCTGTTATTCTACGTTCTTACCCTCCTTCCTCTGTCATCCCTTCTTCTTTCCAAATATTCTGTCTTCTATTTTGCTGTCATCATTTCCCCCTCCTATTCTGCAGGTCATAGTCAGCCACCATGAGGTCCGGAAGAGACAGTACCACAAAGCATTCTTCTTCCTTTCCTTTGGTTCATGCATTCTTTTTAAAAAATATTTTATTTATTCATTTTCAAGCAGAGAGAGAGAGAGAGAGAGAGAGAGAGAGAGAGAGAGAGAGAGAGAGAGAGAGAGAGAGAGAGAGAGAGAATATGCACCAGGGCCACCCACCACCTTGTGGGTCTGGCTTATGTGGGTCCTGGGAATTGAACCCAGGGGCTTAAGCACTGCATTCTTTCTGTCACCTCTTCCACAATGGTCCCTGAGCCTTGGAGGGTGTGATAGAGATCTCTCATTTAGTGCTGAACACTGCATTTCTTCCCAGCACTTTGAGGAATTTTGAGCCTCCCCAGTGGCCACCATGGCTGGGATTTAGCATGGTGACATGATGTGGTAAGTCACTCCTCTCTTTACTACCATTGACAATGGACTTGAGGCATTTTCTTCATCATCTGGTCTATAAGCCCGGAAAATAATTTGAGAACAAGGTGGCGAGAGCACAAACAAGGGTATGAAATCTCCTTCCCAACCCTCCCCCAGCATCCTCCTCCTTCCCACCAGTTCCTCCCCACCCATCCCTGGAGTCCCTCTCTGCAATTTGTTCTACTTTCTGTAGCCTGTGCTGCAGGGAGTGCAGAAGCCTGGAGTCAGATGTAGGGTCAAGCACCCCACAGAGCAGATAGCAAAAGCAAACTGTACTTTAATAACTCTCCGCTCTCAGGCGGCTCTGGGACCAAACTCAAGATTTCCAGTGCCATTTCTCCTCGGCTTTCTGGCCTGAGGGGAGACCTGACTGATGGCTTTGAATATCCATCAACAAATAATAAATAATAATAATAACCTGCCTGCCTCGGGGTTGTCAGAGCCAGGCAGGCTGCGGTGGCTGGGGCTTTCTCACTTCTTAATACAATCTCAAAGTCAATTTTAAGCCGCAACCATAATGGGTCTGGATTGAATGAATTTCTCCTTGTCACCATCCTTACGTCCAGGTTTGAGCTCCATCAAGGTGATGTGACCTGGATGGTCACCCTGGATTCCTGAAGTCTCTTCTCAGACCCACCTGTCTCAGGCACCTTTCATACTCTCGTATGTCCTGTTGTCCTTCTCTCTTGGACTAAGGTCTGGGGACCCAGGTTGAATAATTCAGCCCCTAACAGTGCCTCCTATAGAGACCAAGATCTTGGATGTAGAGATCAGAGTCCCAGGGTTTGATTTTGACTTTCTTTTTTCCTCTGTGTGTGTGTGTGTGTGTGTGTGTGTGTGTGTGTGTTTACACTCTTGAACACATGACCTCACTCCTCTGAGCCTCAGAAGCTCCCCTACAAAGCAAGGATGACATTGACAGTGGTCATTATTACAGGCAGCATTTATTTAGTGCTTGTGATGTCCCAGCAGAGTTGTAAGTGCTTTACCTGCCTTATTTCCTTGAGTTCTCACAACTACCCCCAGGGAGGGCAGGGGATTGTCTTCGGCTTAGGGACATGAGGATCATAGCAGAGAGAGCTTAGAACATGTGCAGGCCACACAGTCGGTGCTTTGGTCTGCTCCCAGCTAGGCAACAGCCTCTGCCCCAGACCACCTGGGCACTGAGGGGAAGTGAGCATGGGAATTATTCCATTCAGGCTGAGAGATGGAGTGTTGGGGAGAGTTCCTTTTAGGATTTTGACTAGCTCAAAGAAACTATTTTTTAAAAAATATATTTATTATAAATGTTTATACATTGTATGAGCAAATCTTGTGAATGTGTCCCCATTTCCCTCCTCTCTGTCCCCTACCCACTGGGGTCCTTCCTCGGTGCGCATACTGGATCTGTCCATAGGATACGGGTTTATGAACTGCACCATAGGTAGCCAGTTTTTCATTATTTTTCCCCTTCCCCCTTGTGCATTGTTGCTGAGGGGGGCAAAATCTCTGGATAGTCTCCCCCACCATGGCTCTTACATTATATCCGCTCCCTCTTCCGCTCAGTTCCCTGAGTCATAGTGGATGAGTTTTGAGTCGGCTTTGTTTTTGAGATCTTAAGTATCTCTGGATCTTTGCCCTGGGTTGTGTTGAATATTGTTGGTGTCTGTCTTCGTTGACCTTTCATGGTTTATCAGACTTGCTGTGGTGATTGGTCTCCTGTTTGTCTTGTCACTTTCTTGTAGGTTTCATTTGTGAAGGCCAGGGGTGGTTCGTCTCCTGCCAGGATGTCAGCCTTCATCCAGTGCCTTGTTGGTGGAATTGAGTTGTCCCCAGCCCACTCACTGCCTTCTGAAAAATACAAACAGAATCTCCATTGGAGAGTGAGATCAATATAGGTTAAATGAGACAACATTGATATTTTGGCTAGCTCCTAATGGGTGTAACCTCTGTTTTTAATTCTGAATTTTCCAGCACTGGAAGATTACCAATGCAGGTATTATCCTAACACTGCCCAAGATACTATGATAAGGGCTGGCTTTCTGGTCACTTCCCCTGCAGATCTGCCTGGACCCGAGAGAAAGGTGTGGAGTTGGCCTGTGCCAGGCCATTGACAGGAGAGGAGATGGTGTATTTCTCACAATACAGGGAGCTATAAAAACCACAAGCATGATAGACCATTGTACCATGCACCTGGCTCCCAGCCTTTCTCTCTCCATTTTCTGAGGTGTACACCTTGCATTTCTCTCTCTTTAAAAACATTTATTTATGAGAGAGAGAGAAGGAGAAAGAGAAAGAGAGGAGAGAAGAGGCACACCAGGGCCTCCTGCCACTGTAAATGAACTCTGGATGCATGAGCTACTTTGTGCATCTGGCTTTATGTGAGTACTGGGGAATCGAACCTGGGCCATCAGGCTTTGCACACAAGTGCCCTGAACCACTGGGTCATCTCTCCAGCACCTCACAATTCTCTTAAGCTGCAAATGCTCTCAGTTTGGGAAAGCTTTGACACATTACCTACTTAGGGTGCTTTGCTTTATAGGATTATTCAGTTATAGGGTGAGTAGTAGGAGAAACTGAAGTTAGGGCCTCACTATGCAGTTTGGTTTGGAGTGCTGCTCAGCAGAGCTGGACTGGACCGTGGAGTATTGTTCTGGGCTGTGGCTAGTAGATGATATTTCTTATTTACTTATGGTCCATGACCGATGTGGACCTTATGTATTTTCAACAAGCCAGGATCTCTCCCTGGAGATCTTGCATTTCCCATTGTCACAGACTACTCCTATCTGAGTTTACCGGAGATGAACAATTTATCTAGGGTAGGGATAAAAGGCATCTCACTTCATTTAGGATTAATGTTTGGCAGC
>PVHP010004974.1:48017-68170 GCA_004024765.1 Zapus hudsonius
AGAGAGAGAGAGAGAGAGAGAGAGAGAGAGAGAGAGAGAGAGAGAGAGAGAGAGAGAGAGAGAGAGAAAGAGAGAGAGAGAGAGCAAACCCCACAGATAGCTTTTCAGGCCTCCTTCATGCAGGAACTTTGCCGAGCTAGGCATGACATAGCCAAAACCCTGAGTGTGGGAAACCCATTTCAATAGAACCCCTGGAAAATGACTTAGCCGCTCTCTTCAGTCCTGATCTGATTTAATGAACCTGTTCTGAGAGTAACACATTTATTTGCTGGGTAGGAGAATATGCACCCCTTCACAAGAGCTCCCTGCAGGTGCGCTCAAAACAAGGCTACTGCCAGAGCCACTCAGTTCCCTCCATCCCTGGGCTGAGGTCTTTCATGTGAGAATGTGACCCCCAGAATGCTGGGATATCTGAAAGGGCAGGCCCAGGGAGTGGGGGTACCCAGCCAGAAGTTCTCAACAGGCTAGCAGGGGTGGGAGCTTGATGGCGGGAGTGAGGGAACTTTATCCGCTGGGATTCTTTGTGTTCATCGAATCACCAACTTGTTTTCAGACCCCCAGAATGGCAGAGCTGTAAACCGCACACCTTACAAATCAGCGCCCCCCGACGTGGCTGCAGCGTTCATTACCAGCTGTAAAGGTACCCGGGCAAGAGAGGTTGCTGTTTTTCAGCCCAATTTTCCATCGCAATAACCCAATTAACTGGTGTGTGTGTTTGTTTTACAAAGCTCCAAGCTACCATAAACCATACAGATACGTGGGCTGCAGAAAGCTCTGTAATTAGGACAAGGTGTACAAATTAAACTACTCTTTTTAAACTTCAAACCAGCTAACTTCTGACATACTGTACTGCTGGGGCTTCTGGGACTGAACCCAATTAACATCTGAGTATTTTATAAGCATCGTTTTAATTGCATTTGTATGCAATCTTCTCTCCAAGTGCCTTTCAAGGTGCTAGTCCTCCTTCGGCTTTTATTGCCCTGGTGATTTAAATCTCCTCTCTCAGAAGCTTCTCTTCATAATGACTGCTGCTACTTCAAATGCTGGTCCAACATAAAACTCATCTCTCGAAAGAATTATGCTTTAAAACAGTTACATTTAACTTTATTATTACATTTTTAATTTTTTCTCTGTTTGAACATTATGCCCTTAAACGTTTTATCAACCTGTCAGTTGTTGTAATGGCTGGAAAGAGAGATTTTCTTTAGGGCTTGGGATGGTGGTTTTGAGTTGTTTTTTTCCCCACCTCTCTGTTCACCTGGAGTCTGGATTAATGGTACCATTGGATACCATGGTAGTGAGGGGGGGGGTTGGATGAATAAATCTGGAGAGTTTTTGTTTTCTTGTGAGTTTTGGGGTATTTGATCTAAGTCTGGGAATTTACCTTCTGTGTGAAATTTAAAAGGGCACAAAAATAAGTGCAGGAACCAGAAAAAATGATATGATATTTAAGAAAACCTAAAATCAACATTATATTCTCCAGGTTAGTTGTGTGTTTTGTAAATAAACTATTTTTGAGGAATGGAGGGACGGCTTAGTGGGTAGAACGCTTTTGGTACAGTGTGAGGACAGTTTGCACCCCAAGGATCTGTGTAATCCCCTGGGCTGGGGAGGTGAGGAAGGACCCTCAAGATTAACTAGCCAGCTAGGCTAGCTACATCACTAAGTCCTGGGCTCAATGAGAGGCCTTATCTCAAAGAGTAATAATAATAATATAAGAGTAAGGTGGATCCGTGATTGTGAAGGACACCTGACATTGACCTCTGGCACTTGCACACACCCATGAATATACAAGCAAACATACCACACACACACACATACACACACATATGTATATACACACATACATATACACATATACAAGCAAACATACCACACACATACACACACATACGCATATACACATATACACATATGCATATACAAGTAAACATACCACACACACATATACACACATACACATACACACACATACACATATACAAACATACCACACACACATACACATATGCATATACAAACAAACATACCACACACACCACACACATACACATACACATACACATACACACATACGTATACGCATATACAAACATACCACACACAGACACATGCAGACTATTTTTTTTGAGCCTCAACTGGGATTCGGGTAAGGATAGTATGCATACATCTGGAGTCCTTTCTCATTTTTGTTTAAAATAGTGACATTTTGTTCATCGTGAATTTTTTACATGTGTGTACATGTGTATGCGTACATGCATGTGTGTATGCATGTTCATATGTGTGTTGGTACATGCTGAGGGGCAGAGGTCAATGTTGGATATCTTTCTATATTGTTGAGGCAGGGTCTCTCACTAAATCTAGAGCTAATTCGGTTAGTCTAGGTAGCCAGCGAACACCAGGGATCCTCCTGTTTCTGCTCTCCTAGAAGTTGGATTGCAGGTGCATGCCACTACACCTGCCTTTTTACATGGGCTCTGGGGCTCTGAACTCAGGCCCTTATACTTGCTCAGCAAGCACGTTACTAACTGAGCCCCAGGCCAGCCCACCATGGATATTTGTTAGGGGGACATTTATGTCTAGTTTTAAAAAGATCGGCCTTGCTGGACACATTGATACACATCTGTAATCCCATTCCAGCATTTGGATTGATAAGGCAGGAGGATCATGGCCTGGAGGCCATACTGGGCTGCATAGCACAGCTCTGTCTCAAAATAAACCAATAAATTAAAGTATCCCATTAGAATACTGTTTATCTTGACTCCTGAGTTTTGGCGCCCCTTGGCCCATGTGAATCATTTTTTGCTTCATCCGTGTCTGCTGGACCTGCTCTTCTAAGTACAAGAATATTTGAAAAGAAATTTAAACAGGTAAAGACATTTTAAAAGGGATTTGAATACCTGAAGAAAAATTTCACTCAGCAGATAAAAAAATACAGCAATCACCCCCACCCCCATCCTACGTGTTTCTCTCTGCGTGGATAATAGTCCTCTGGGTCTGCCAGGATGCACTGAGCCAGTGGTGATGCCTGAGCTATTGGGCACAGCCAAATGGCAAACTTCTCCATTATCGCCCTGTACCACAAAGCCTGTGCTTCTCTAATTTCCTGCCGAGGCCTCTTATTCCATAAAGGAGTTAGGGAAAATGAGTGTTAATGTTGTGCTCAATTAAGATTTCTGGTATCTGGGTAAAAATATACGGTCTCGATCAGGCAGTGAGATCCTCCAGGAATATTTTAAACCTTTTTTGCTTGATTGAGTGTCTTGTCAAACAAAACTGGCAGCGTCTCTCCCATAGCTGCCTGAATCTCTGCAGATACGATTTCTATCATGCCTTTATTATGTGTACTCTGTAATAAGGATGAGCACATATAAATCATATCTGGGTGGCAGATAGGATGCAATACTCAAAGGAAAAAAGACATTTCTGCTTTCAAATGTCTAGCGATTTCAGATATTATATAGCAAGTCTTCCCTGAGCTGCAAAATCTTCAATTCTACTCAAGTCCTTCTCTGGAAGAATAAGACTTTCATATTTTCTTCTTCCAGAGTCACCAGCGAGATAAGAATTGTGTCACTAAGACCAGGGCACCATATCTTTCTGGCTTGTGTGAAATCAGAGTTGCAGTTGAAAAGAGGATCTCTCCATCATTTGATTTCAGAGGCTGGCATGAGGGGAGATCAGGGAGAGAATCAGAACTCTGGTGATCTGAACCCAGAGTAAAAAAGCAGCTCCTCTATGGTGACATTTTGAAAGGGTCATTCTCTCCTGTAAATCAGAAACCTCTGCCCCTTTAAGGATTGGTGGGAGAGACAGCAAAAACAAATCTGGCTACTGATCTTATTAAAATATACAAAGCACTCATGTGCCAAGTATAAGCATCTCTCCCATCTCCTTGCACTGTCTCCTTGAATCTGTGAGCAGGATCCAGTAGACCATGTCAGCCAGTCCTTGAGAGAAGAGGCGTAGGCACTATAAAGGAAAAATTATATCCCTACACCAGAGAATTGGGGTCCTGAAAACAAATGTTACTTCACAATGTATCTGTGAATTAATGTAACCATTTAGAAGATATAATTCATCCAGAAGTGCATGCCTTAACCCCAGAACTTGGGAGGTAGAGGCAGGATGATCAGAAGTCCAAGGTCATCCTCAGCTACATAGTGAGTGTTGAGGTCAGCCTGGGCTCCATGAGACCCTGTCTCAATACTATCATCCTCTGGTTAGCAACCTGCTGGTGCATTCATGACCTTGCAGGCTTGTCACTGTCTCCACAGACCTGCACAATTCTGAGCCCATCAACATTTTGACGTAAAGGACAGAGGAGGAAGAAAAGACTGAGATGCTACTACAGAAGAATTACTTAGAAAGAGGAAGGTGTTTAGGAGGGTAAGGGAGGGGGTGGTGAGTGACAAAAGAAGGTGCTAGGAAGGGAATAGGTCAAATTGTAGTATTTTCATGTGTTAAAACTCAATTAAAACAACAACAACAACAACAACAAACAGGCACAGTGTCTTATGCCTATAATCCCAGCACTTTGGTGGCTGAGGTGGGAGGCTCACCAATGAGTTTAAGGTCAGCCTAGGCTACTACATAGTGAATATCAGGTCAGTATGGGCTAGAATGAGACCCTGTCTCAAAAGAAAAAAAGAATAACAAAACCAATACAAAATGAAAACGAAAACAAAACATAACAACAACAACAACAAACCCAGAAGTCAATATCTCCATTGCACAGGTAAGGGAAAATTGAGTCAGTTGTAATGGGCTGGAGGTCCCAGGTCCAGTGGGCGATGTCCAGGGTTCAAGATGAGGCACACTGGTGTGTGAACACATGTTCATCTACTTGGCTTTTGATGGGGTTTGGGAACAGTGCTACAGGGCACCTGGTGATTAATTCCCAGACCTATTGTGAAGTAACATTGGACTTCAAGATCCCTGGTTTAGGGATACATTCTTTCCTTTCCAGTGTCTTCCTTTCTCCTCTCAAGTAACCTTGAGTTTGACTGACATAGTCAAAGTCAGTGCTCAAGCTCTGGTCTCATGCTATGCCCATAGAAGTTGACCACCGAGAACCTCTCTGGGGCCAGCGTGCCCACAGCTTGGCTGTATTAGGCTTGAGGGGACTTTGGATGGTGGTACTCTGGAAGCAGTCAGGGGAGCTCTGTATGAGGCCATGAGCACTTTGAGGTCAGGGGTCATGTGCCTACATGCCTGGCATGGCTCTGCTGGGTAAATCATCAGACCCACCATGCTTCAAAAGAAGACTTTCTGGTAGAATTCTCCCCATGAAACCAGTTGAGTTAGTTACTCTGTACATAATGGGCCATCCTTCATTTTGGAATCGTAGCAGTTGGGAATGAGAGGTCTTTGGGGACAAAGGACTTTTCCCAGCACCTATCATTGCTCTAGTGCCCTGACAGAAGTGAGAGGTGAGAGGTAAGGTCTGGCCTGAAGAAGCAGGAGAGGGGAGATAAGGGCTTGGGGAATGGACAGAGCAGAGAGAAGACAAAAAGGCAGGAAGACAGCAGCTGTGCATGGCTCTGGAATCTTCTTTTTAAGCTGGTTTTCTGAGCTTGAACTCAGGAAGTTGCTCATTCACTATCTTCTACTGTATCTGCAGGCAGCTCCGGAGAGATAAGGGGTGTCACCAGGATTCGTCACTTTTGGCTGCAGTTGCGGTCCCAGTGTCTGTGTATGGACTTCCCTGGGTTTTCTCAAAAGTCCAGATGGCTGGTGCAAGGATTTAGTCCTTGGGAATTGAATCCTTATTTTTTGTTCCTTTTGTTTGTTTTTCAAGGTAGAGTCTGGCTCTAGCCCAGGCTGACCTGGAATTCACTATGTAATCTCAGGCTGGCCTTGAACTCATGGTGATCCTCCTGCCTCAAATGAGCTTTTGAGGGTCGAGCTCCAGCTGGTAAAATGTGTGACTGTCTCTAGGCGGAAGAACATTGTTTTGAAAAATGTCCCAAGGTTTCATTCCAAGCCTTATTTTGGTCTCTTATTACTGGCTGTGGGAATTTGATATTCTTAACTCTGTAACTAGAGATGGAAATTTTCTTTCCCAACTACTTTCCAGGATTGGAAAGGAGACCCAGATCTTCCTGCGCGTGCTGTGAAAGTTGTAAGTTTATACAGCCATAACATTACTATGGCTCAAGGTGGTAACATCATTTCCGGTTGAGAAGGGAGGCCCATGTGGAGTTCAACTCTAGGAGTTTCTCCCAGCAAGGTCATTTCCTTTTAGCAGTTTGGCGTTATGATTTGCAATTCTCACTCTGAAGCTTTCTAAGGATAGACACCCCACATCCTCGGTTCCTCTTGGAGTCAGGGTGTCCTTACCCACACTTGACCTAAATTCTGTGTGTAACAGCAGGAACCTTACTTCTGGGAGAGATGGGGAAAAACATGTCAGAATCATTTATGTTGGCTTGTGGATTTGGTTGTCAAGGATGTTCAGAGTTGAGGCTGGGAGAATGGCTATCAGTCAAGTGCTTGCCATGCACATGTGAAGACCTGAGTTCCGATCCTCTGCACACAGGTAAATTCTGGGTCGGCTTGGTGGCCTGCTTACAATCGCAGTCCTTGGGAGCCAAGAACAGGGCTCTTCCAGGCACACTGGTTACTAGATTAGATGAAGCTCAGGGTTCAAGTGAGAGATCCTGTAACAATAATTAAGGTGGAATATGATCCATGTCAATCTCTGGTCTCCACATGCATGCACACACATATGTACTTGCCCCATATAGACCCGTGCCCACATACACGTGAACAGACATACACACCACATACACATATACATTCCAAGAAAGGACCATTTAGTGTGCCTCCCACCGACTCCTTTCCTCAGAGCAGAGACGCTTGCTCTGAGAAGGGTCTTTCCCTGACTTTGCAGTCTTGTCTTTCAGTCATTTGAGCTCTTATTCTAAGCTCCGAGTGCTTATCTTCTGCCACGTTGGATACCTGAGGAGTAGGGTCAGTGACACGCCTTGCTTGCTCTTGGGAGAAAGGAGGCGTGGTTGAGAAGGTCCTTTGGACCACACTTGGCGATGGAAGGAGGTGGACTATTTATGACCACTGTGTCGCTGGCTGTTGACCTGAGAGACCTCTGTTGGCAGTCCCAAGCCAGATTTAGCCTGGCTTTTGGCAGCTGGAAGCCTGTGGCAGGTGATATTTGCTGAGCAGATTAACTTTTCTAGCTTGATGCAGACAGACTCGGGAGCATGGCCCAGATAAACTCAGAGTGTGCTGACATCTGCAGATAGAAGACATTTAATACGTGATTCTGTAATTGCTTGGATGGCAGTCTGAGGTCAGCAAAAAGAATGCTAGAGAAACAGAATTTTAGGGTGCCAGTCTTTCAAGAGGAGTGTGACTCGGCAAGCTGCTTGCTATCTCTGAGCCTCAACTTCCTGATCTGTGAAATGAGGACAGTCCCTGTCTCGCTGGGTGGTTTATGAGGACTGGGAGAGCTCATGTATATGAAACTGTAGAATTTCCAAATTACATAAGGGATTATTGATTGTTATTGTTTTAGACACTCTTGTGCACTCCACTAGACAAATTCCCCTGTCTTCTTGGGCAGCAGGGATGGCATGGCCAAATTCTCGAGACACTAAGTGGCCAGAAAGTCATGGTTTTAGGCTTCCAATCCAGCCCCCTGAGACCCTTACCACACAGAAACTTTGTCTCTCCACAGAGACTGACTGGTTGGTTGAGATATACGCACCTGAGGTGCTGACCTATACACTAGAATTTTTCATTTTTTATTATACAGTTTTTTTATTAATAAGTAGAATCACTGTAGATACAAGTCTTGTATTGGTATCTCCATTTCCCTCCTCTCTGCCCCCTGTTCCACTGAGGGTCCTCCTCAGTGGGATTGTCAGAATGCTCCATGGGATGGAGGGATAGGAGTTGTGTACTCTTGAATTTTGAATGTTTTGCCATGTGGGTTTAGAGCCTACTGTCTGGGGAGCTTTCCAAGCCTACCACAATGACCTGACACTTAACCTGGACCCGTGGATTCAGGTTGTGATTCAAAAAACATGCCATGGATTTCCTGAAGTTGGATAGCATGTGTCTGTGCAATGTTTCCTTGGGAAAAGTATTTGCAACTTTGATTGAATTTGTGGAGGAGCCCAGACTCTCAATAGAAGTTTATACAAACAAACAAACAAAAACTCATAGTCGGATGGGAAAGATTCACAGAAAATGGTACCTACAAGGCAGGTGTGTCATGTAGAGCGCAGTGTAAGAAGTTCACAGAGGGAACGATTCTTGCTGGCTGATGTGCTGGGTGAAGGCTGGCTGCCCAGAGAAGGATGTACTTGACCTGGTTCTTTACAGACTTGAGGGTGCAGGTCAGTGTCTGTTGTATAACTTGTGGGGAGCCATTCTTACCACTGTCGATGTAAACAGTGTCACTTGGAGTTGACCAATGTACCACTTATACAGCTGCATATGATGATCCCAACTTAGGGGACAGAACCCACCCTTGGGTTTCTTTTATGAGTTTCTTGAGCATGTGATCCCAGCTGGTCTTTTGTCACATGTCAATGGGAAAGAAAGATCAATAAGACCAACAACAGCAACAGCAAAAAATCCCTCCATAACACCACGGCTTGTGAACAGATGGGCTCTGTCTTCTTTGGTCTTTTAATTGTTCAAAGCTCTCACTAAAGGAAGCTGAGGCTCTTCCACCATCCTTGGATTAGCCCAAACCACAGGTGCTCACTTAGCCGGGTGGGACACTCAGAGGAGAGGCTGGGAGTGTGGCCTGCTTCCCACGCTGTGGTTTCTCACTGGCCCACAGTGAAGCCTGTCAAGTGGAATTCTGGAGTCATCCTGGGCGGGGCTTTGGTCTGCGTCCTGTCCTGTTTGCCCCTGGTTCTCAAGCTCTCTGGGCTCATCTGTCTTCTGGGGATGAAGTTGTCAGCAGCATTATTGAAGTCTCGGCTTCAGAAGTCCACTTGTTTAACAGCCTAGAAGTATGGTTCTTTTTCCTTCCTCTCCCACCCTCCCCTGGGGTGGGCTGGTTCTTTCTCAAACCCTCAAAATTCAGAAGGCTTTATTAGATCCCTGTCGGAGTACCACCAAATACTCTCAGAGCTTCTCGGTTTTGAAAGATGGTGATTTGCATTGTGAGGTGGTGGGTAAGAAGCAGTACCTTGTAAGCCATCCTCGGAGAGGTGGTAACACGGGAGACCATAAGTTTTAGAGCAGGAGTGTCCAGCCCATGGGTTGTGAGAACATAGCAGATGCACATTTATTTTGTGTGACATTGTGACCTGTTGTCTGTGAGGTTCATCCTCAATAAATGTGCCGTTGACTTTCACAAAAATAGCAAACAAAATATCTCATAACATTTTAAGTAAGTTTATAATTTTGTGGCTTTTTTTTCCTGTCCTGGGCTGCAGTGGTCTGCAGATTGGACATCCCTGTGTTAAAGGAAGAATCTGTACATTAGACTCATCACCTTGGGGCGTTTTTAAACCTTGATGGACTTTACATTCTGCCTTTCGATCTTTTTTCTTTTGGTGTTTGGCGTGCAGTTCATGTGTGTGGTGGATGTATGTGTGTGTGCAGATGAATACACAACACACGGACACACACATGTGTGGAGGGCAGAGGAGGATATCAGTGTCTTCCCTTATCCTTCTGTCTTGTTTCCTGGCTACCAGGGCCCCTCACTAAAGCTGGAGCTTGCCGTTTTTCAAGTTGCCCAGCCTGCTTCTCTCAGGGCTTGGGTCATAGGCATGCATGGCCATGCCTGGCATCTTGTATGAATGCTGGGGACTGAGCTTAAGTCCTTATACCTCAACAGCAAGCCCTCTAATTCACTGAGCCATCTCCCTGCACCCAACACCTTTATAATTTAACTCCCTTGTAGCGTTGTTACTCAGGTAAAATGAGATGATGTGTAGAGAGTGCTAAGAATGACACTCAGGATAATTGTCTCAAATAAATCATCTTTTCCTAGACGTAGAAGCAGGTGACAAAGACAAAGGGAAGGAGGGAAGATATAGTGGGACAGGTGGCTAGAATAGAGAGACCATGCCCCAAGAGTCACATTTTACTCAGAGGCAGAAGGAATTGTGACTAGGGATTTTCTCAGCTGCAAGACATCCTGTACCAACTCTTTCTGTTGGAGGCTTTACTTCCCAGTTTTTTTAATCTGCGAGAGTCCTTTGATATCAATATGTGAGACCACATTGTCCTCAGCCTCCAAATACACCCTTGCCATTCTCCCAGCTAGGCCTGTTCTGGGGGCCTCCACTCAGCCTCTTACAGCTGGGTCTTCCAGCCAGTGCCCTGGGATGCCTTCCCTCAGCCCTGTTCTGCCAGCGCTCATTGCAGGGGCTGATGGAGCTCTTCCTGGGAAGCCAGGACCTCCAGAGAGGTGTCCTGCAAGATCTGGTGCATGGAAATGAAGCTGGGCATCTGCATGTGGAGCTTCTGACACCAACCAGGGGAAGCAAGAACTGTGGTTGCAAACCTCGGGCAGAGGGTTCTTGGTAGACATGTTCCTGATACTGTTTGTTTGGATGGCTCTTTTCACTTCCCAGTTATTTTAAAAAATATTTTATTTATTCATTTTCAAGCAGAGAGAGAGAGAGAAAGAGAGAGAGAGAGAGAGAGCATCAGGGCCACCACCTTGTGGGTCTGGCTTATGTGGGTACGGGGGAATTGAACCCCGGGGCCTTAGGCACTGGAGGCAAGTGTCTTAACCACTGAGCCATCTCTCCAGCTCCACAGCTGAGCTCTTAATCACTTCTTCCACCCCCTTTCACTCGTCCACATGAAACTTGTTCCTGCAGGTGATTCCTAACTAGCCGAGGTGTTCTGCAGCAGCTGGCCTAGGCTGGCTTGCCAAGAGGGATGAGTGAGCGGGACCTGGGAATTTGCAAGCAGTGCTGGGACAGAACTTGACCAAGGTTCTTTGTAGAGGCAAACGTCTCATCTTTTCAAGCATGTTTGTCGTGAGCAGCCCAGTGGCTCAGGGGCTTTCAGGTGAGATGTGTTGCAGAGCCTTCGAGAAGTGATGTCTCTTCACATATAGTTAACCCCTTTCAAGCCAGCTGCCTTGGCCCATCCCCTCACTTGCAACAGGTCAAGAAATAACTTGCCAGTGAACATTCCTTGCCTATTGCTTATGTTGAAGGAAAGCAAGTTTCCAGGGAACAGCCAGGACCTGGCGTCACTTTTACCAACCAACTGTAGGGGTGTTGAGACTTGGAGGAATGCCAGGGACCACTGCAGTGGGGTCAGAACTGTGGAAGCTTGTAATCCAGAGCTTCCAGGTTTGGAAGCTCAAAGAGGAGTCTACCAAAAACCCATGGAGGAGGTCACATGACTACCTTAGGGTATCAGGTTCATTGCTACATGTCCCTAAAGCCTGCCTTCTGGTTTGAGAAAGAAACGGTGACTACTATCCAAGGTATAGGCTGCCAAATCTTAGGACTAGAGAGACTAACTCAGCAAATATATTATTAAAAATATTACTTTTCAACTCGAATTGGTTCCTAAAGCCATGGTGGCTATCACTAAGTTGATGGCGATGCTTTATGTGGAAAGGCCGAGAAGCAGCCTCAGGAGCTTTTGTTTATTTCTTTAATTTTATTTGGCATGTGTATATGTGCGGGGTGGGCATGCACACGCATGTTCATTTGTGTGGGGACATGGGTGCATGCATGTGTGTGGAGGCCAGAGATTGTATCGGGTCTCCTCCTCATTCACTCTCCACCTTATTCTCTTGAGACAGGGTCTCTCAGTGAACTTAGAGCTTAGCAGTTAGGTTAGACCAGCCAGCCAGCAAACTGCAACGATCTTTCTGTCTTGCTCTCCCAGGGCTGGCACTACAGGTGCCTGCCATCAGACCGAGCTTTGATGGGTGCTGGGTGTCTAGTCAGGTCCTTCTGCTTGGGCAGCAAGCACATTACCAACTGAGTCATCGTCTTAGCCTCCAGCCTCAGGTTTGCTTGTTCTTAATACCTAGTGATTCAAACAACCACGGGCTTTAGTTTTGAACATAGCTCATGGTTTCCTCTCACTTTGTCTGTGAGAACGGGGCTTAGGTGTCCTGCTGGGGCCTTATGGGTGCTTCTATCCCTGTTGGATGGGATTGGGGAGAACAATGGATTGAGAGATACCATGTCGGACCTCCCTGTCTTCCGTGGCCTCTTCTGTGAGACAGAGGCTCTTATATTCTTGCTCTTAAGAGGCAACATTTATGTCATTTATACTCCTGTGTTTATGCCTTCTGTGAAGGCAGGTGGGTGACAGTTCCCAGTTAACACACACACACACACACACACACACACACACACAGAGAGAGAGAGAGAGAGAGAGAGAGAGAGAGAGAGAGAGAGAGAGAGAAATGACAAAATGACACACAGAACTCTACCTGAACTTGTGAGGATTTGACCTTAGACTCCTCAGACTTTTTGGCTGGGGATTTAGACAATAACTACTGGTTGACTGTGGGGTTTCAAGGGAAAGAAAACCTGTTTGCCACCCATTACAGGATGGAACCTGATCGGAGGAGGCTGGAAACAGGTCGGATTGAGGTCGCCCCATCCCTCGGAACAACTCTTTCATTTTGCTTTGGAAAAAGACAAGCAGAGACCTTGGGCTCACCTAGTCTCTATCTTTCCTAGGAAATCGGGCCACAGAGCAAACTATGTTAGGCTTGGGAGAAATAGGGGTTCTTGAGATAGATTTGGGTCTCCAAGGTTCCCTCAGTATTTCAGACCAGATGGAGTCTGACTGGCTCAGAGGGAAAAAGTTGGGAGCTTAAAGGAGCCTGGAACCAAGGAGGTTTTATTTTTTTTTTCTTTTTCTAGGTTCTTAGCTTTGGCTTTATCATTTTATCTGCTAGATGGCGCTGTCCTCTAAGAAAAGGACACTTGACTGATACTCAGGGAAAAGCTTGCTGGGCAGGAGGTGGAAGGGGGGGAAAGCCATAGCCCTTTCCCCAGCAGCCTCTCCTCCTTCTGATTCCCCTTAGAGCTTTGATTTTGTAGTGTGGGAGTTTTGGATACTAATCGGAAAAGTTACAGGACAGGTTACTGTGGACCTCAGTGAGGGGGGTATATATTGAGATTGATTTATAGAGTGGGGAGGGGGTAGAGGTGGCATGGAAGACCCTCTCCCACCCCTCGAAGCTGTAACTTAACAAAAGACATGCCACCACCTGGTCTTTGGCCTTGATGTAGACAAAATCATTGGAAAAGAAACAGTCTGTCTTGCATCTTGCCCGCTGCTGAGCTGGGTGCCTGGACTTCTGTTGGCTTCTAGTTGGGCTCCAGTGGGGGCAAACGACATGTCCTTTCTGTCTTTGTAATTTTAGTGTTTTAGCCGGACAGGCTGGCTCCTGGTCTGCCTGTGAAATCGAGGATGGAGTCTGCAGTGACTCTCACTGTATCAGCAGCCAGAAGGAAGGAAAACAAAGATAAGGGGGATGTGTGGAAACCAGGAAGGG
Organism: Zapus hudsonius; assembly: GCA_004024765.1. Taxonomy (NCBI): domain Eukaryota; kingdom Metazoa; phylum Chordata; class Mammalia; order Rodentia; family Dipodidae; genus Zapus; species Zapus hudsonius. The sequence goes on from PVHP010004974.1 coordinate 61,501, forward strand.
ACCCGAGCAGAGGGTGGGATGAGAGAAGAGAGGGGACATGAGGACAAAGAACAGAGGTGAAGGGGACGGGAAAGGAGGAGGCAGACCAGGAGGACCAGGTGTCCAGGAAGAAAAGGACGGCCATGGGACGATGCAGGGTGGAGGGACATGTTTGGTTCTGGAGGCAGAGGTGGAAGCTGAGCCGAGAAGGCAGGGCTCTGCCTGGCAAGCAGGGAAACAGAAGGGAAGCAACTTAGTGACTGGAGCAAACCTAACAGTTCCCACAAGGACAGGACAACCATGGCGATGGGAAGTGGCAGAAGATCCGGGCAGGAGGTGGACAGGGAACTTTGAAGCAGGAGGCTCTGAAAGCAGCAGTGAGAGAGCAGAGCTGAACTCAGAAAGAAAGAAAGAAAGAAAGAAAGAAAGAAAGAAAGAAAGAAAGAAAGAAGAAAAAACCAGGAAAAAGAACCAGCAAAACCCAGCACAAGGGAGAATGAAGGCATGGGGAAAGAGCCATTAATAGAATGCTTACCTTACAGTCGTAAAAACTGGAATGTGTGTGTTTTGGCTTATGGCCATTGTCCAGGAAACACAGTGTGGCTTTCAGGCAAATGGTGAGGTGGCTGGGTCCACACTAGTGACTATTTCATATCACACTGGTCTGTTTCTTTTAGATGCGGCTGTTTCCAGCTGCCCTCTTTTTGGCTGGCAGCCTGGTATGGGGGACACCCACTGGGGCCTGCTGTCTACACAGAGGGCCATCTCTGTTCTATTTATGGTGCTCCAAGTTCAGAAGCAGCAGCGTCTCTTGCAGGGCAAGCGTCCAGATGGGGTCCTTTTTGAGGAGGTTTCCCAGAGGGTGTAGGGCAGAGGGTCCTCGAGAGTAGAAAGGAAGACATGGTTAAAGGCATTGTCAGGTGGAGGTTAAGGGACAGGCCCCCTGGAGTCAGATGGCCACTATTCAGTTCCGACTTTTACCTCTACACTGCGTAGAAGAGTGTGGTTTATTTTGTCTCCCTGCACCTCGAATGAGTGATGTATAAAAACTGGGTCTTTATCAGCCCTTCCTTTTAGGGTTCTGGAAGGCTCGAATGAGGTGAACCACATGTCTGGCAGACTGGCTGCTTGTGTTCATGGATACTCAGCTCTAGCCATGTCTGTCGAGAACAAACAACTGTGTGTGTGTTCCAGAGAATCAGTCCTTCTATGCAGAGAGAGGCTTAGTTCTGAAGTGATTTTAGCAAAGGAATGATGCGTGCTGCTCTCTGAGTATAGGAGACAATTGGGATAGCCAGAGCATGCGTGAAAGAGAGGAGTTGGCTAGGGGTGTGGGGTTCAGAGAACTTGATGTTTGGATAGTTAGATAGTGGAAGGGGACATTTCAGTCATCACTTCAAGGGGTTGAGGCCAGAAACAGAAATAAGAGTGAACTTTTAAGCTAAGAATACGTTGTGTATTTTAAAATATTTTAAGTTTTTATTAGGAGAGAGAGAGAGAGAGAGAGAGAGAGAGAGAGAGAGAGAGAGAGAGAGAGAGAGAGAGAGGGTGAACAAATACCAGGGCTTTCAGCTACTGCAAACGAGCTCCAGATGCATGTGCAACTTTGTACATTTGGATTTGCAAGGGCACTGAGGAATGAACCTTGGTTGTTAGGCTTTGTAGGCAAGTGCTTTAACCACTGACCTATCTACCCAGGCCCTACATTATGCATTTTTAAAGGACTAATATCACCAAACACAGAAACAAGTATATGTAGCAGAACTTTTATATAGTCTGCAGTGTCTAAAATATTTATGATCTGGCTCTTTATAAAAACAGTTGCCCCACCTTCTGCCTGGCCCGGGACTCAGGGAAGACTGTGTCCTAGAAATAAGGCAGATAGAGAGGTTGTGGGCAGAGTCCAGCATCCCCCCGAAAAAATCAGCCATGAGACTAAAGCTTGGCAAGGTTGGGGTGAATAATGTACAATATTTATGAGTCATTGATTCATTTCACAAATATTTTTTGAGTGAGAGAGTAGGAAACAGGTCTGTTTTAAATCTGAGCTATCTGTGTATCTAGCCAAGTGAGGAGTCTCTGTCTCAGTTTCTCCATTTATAAAGTGGCAATAACAATAACAATAACAACAACAACAATAATAATAAATTCCGGGTTAAAATTTGAGGGTTAAAAGCAGTAAGATATGTAAAGCATTTGAGCACTGTCTGACACACAGCACACAATAAAGACACTTTATTGTTACTGAGGATCTAGAATCACAGGGCTGGAAAAGAGTGTAGCCAGTGCTAAGCAGGGAAGGCTCTTGACATTGTGTAGCTCTTCTGCAGTTAGTTATTAGAACTTGGTGTCTGCCCTTGTGACCATATTCCATGAGACTTGCTTAGATTCATTCCAACTATTTTTAAGAATATTGTTTTGAAATCAATTGTCTTATTTTTCTTCACTTCCCTGCCTCCCTTTCCACTCTGTGGTTACGAACACACTTAATTCTCTTTGACATTTCTGACAGCTGGGTCATCTCTTTCCTATCCTCTTTCAAAATCTTGATCAGGGGACAACCTATTCAGTTTTTCTCCTCACCATTCCCAGGGAGTCCTGAGTCCTTTTGCAGCCGCTCCCCACCACCTTGGACTGTGCTTCCCAACAAGATAAAACATTTGTCCTTGTTTCTCTGAGTGTCACAAGGTCTCTGTCTCCTCACTGTGACTTTCTGAGAGCGTGGTATGGATCCCAGAATTTCTGATCCTCTGGGATGCAACCAAAGCTCTTTCCATGATCTGGGAAATGTGAAAGGGGCCAGCAATTCAGCAAAATTGGGCTGAATCTGTTTGAGCAGGCTGCACTCTGCCGCTGGTTACTTAGAGCTTTCTTGGGAGGCCAGCCAGGGGAGAGAGATTAGGGTCATCAAGATAAGAAAGAGAATATTCAAACTGGAAGCAAAAAAGGGCTGTTTTTCCAATAGTAAGTAATCAAGGAACAGGAGGATGTCATTTGCAGATTAGGGAAGTGAACACAGAACATAAAATTAACTTTACAGCAGAAAAGAACATCGTCTTTTTGAAGAAATAAACCTCCATAGAGCATTATTGTTGATAAGATCAGCCCTCTGATTGAAATTAAATAGGAATATGACCAAATCAGTAAGGGCACTGGGGTGGCAGAGGGTCTCCGTGGAAGGTGAGGGGGGAACTTCAGGCAGGTTTGGGAGGCTGGGCTGGGCATCAGGGGCCTAGAAGCAGGGGTGTGTGTGTCCTGTGCCAAGGGCACAGAGAACAAGGATGTGGCCCACCTGGATGTTTAAACTGCCTCTGCATGGGGATTGTTTGTATTGAAAAGGTGACATTCCCACCAGGAGAACTGGTAAATAGCAAATGTGCTCCCACACAGGAAGCTTCTCCCATCTCCCCTCTTTAACTCCCAAATGCTTCAGAGAGCTTACCTGATATGTCAACAGCCCTCCCCTCCAACATCAGCACTGAGCCAGGTTCCAAGGCAGAAACTCCTCAAGGGATGGTGCTGGTCCTCCAGCTGACTAGAACAGAGCCAGTAAGAACTCCCGCTGCAAGAAGCCTTTTCCAGGCGCAAGGCCTTCTTGCCTGCATAACTGGACTGTGTAATGCTGTGGCTGTTGGGGACTTTGGTTCTTCCCAGTGTCAGAAAGTCAGGCACCTGTTTCCTCCCTTGGTGTTTCGGTCAGTTTCTTCTTGCTGCAACAAACATCCAATCAGAAGCAGCTGATGGGAGAAAAAGGGTTTATTTTGGCTCACAGACTTGAGGGGAAGCTTCATGATGGCAGAGAAAATGATGGCGCGAGCAGAGGCTGGACATCCCCTCCTGGCCAACAGCAGGTGGACGACAGCAGCAGGAGAGTGTGCCAAACACTGGCAAGGGGAAGCTGGCTATAACACTCATAAGCCTGTCCCCAGCACATCGCCAACAGGGTTCCGATTCCCTAATTGCCATCAGCTGGGAACATAAGTTTATGGAGGACACTTTGATCAAACCACCACACTTGGCATCTTCTCCTCTTTTCTTCTTACTCTGGGACCCTGGAAACTGCATCATGTGAACCCCTTACTTCTGGATCTCTGTGAGTTCCAGTGATGGGAGGCACTGTAGCAGGCCAGTGGACCCAAGGAGAAGGGCTCAGGGTCCATGTTCCCTTCTTTGCTCCCTGCTATGTCGTAAGGTGGCAGTGGGTTTTTTTTTTGTTTGTTTTGCTATCTTGTTTTACCCAAAGCTCAGTGGTCTCTCATGACTGTAGCTGCCATTCCAGCAAGGCCTTCTCTGTATTCAGGGCCCTGGCTTTACCCTTTGCAATGTCGGGGTGCCATGGGCCCTGGATGGCACTGCTCCAGAATTCCTTAGCAACTTGTGTCGCTTCCTCAAATGACATTTGCATCATCAGAACAGTTTCTTTCAATTCTTCTCTTGTGTCTTCTGTGTAGGACGCTAATGGATACAGGGATGAGCCCTCCCCTGCCACCTAGAGCACTGATAACCAGGCTTCAGCTAAGGGTCTGTCATAGTTGACCATGGACTTATCTTTGCTGGATTCAGTTTCTTAACCTATAAAAGAGGGATAGTGATGAGGTGAGATTTCAGCAAACCCATGCTACGATTCTCTGGGGACAGGAATCTGGAGGACTCTAAACATGGGTTAGATAGAGTCCCAGCTCTAGACATCAGGCCATGTCGTTTCATCTCTCTGGGTCTGTTGGCGTCATCAGGAAAACATGGATGATAACCCTTCCCTCACAAGTTAAGGCAGGGGATTAAATAAAATGCCATGTGGGACAGCAGCTAGAGAAATTCTCATGACCCAGGAGACATCCATGCCATGTGAGAGCTCCTCCGCCCTGAATGAGAGTCCCTTGACCTTGAGGGATGAGGGGAGGGTTGTTTTGGGGGTTCTTGTTTTTTCCACCTCTGATGTTGTTTATTTGCTGTGCAGACATTTCAGCTCAGGCGTTCATTTATTCTTTCTAATCTGTCGGATCCTTGCAGACTTCTCACTGGAGTCATTCTTCAAAAGGAGGCCAGCCTGTGGCTGTCTGGATGGAGGGAGGCAGACGTCAGGGCCCTCTGCTAGCCTCAGGTTTTGAGATCTTCCTTTCAACTCAGGAAAACTCTGGGATAGTTGACACTTATCAGGGACATAGCCCTTCATTCTTCGAACAGGTGTCACTGTGCAACTCAAGAACAGGACCTCAGAGTTTTCATGACAATTGTACAAATATAGATTTTAGGTCCCATGATCTCTCACCCAACTAGTTTTGTTTAGCACCAAGCTGGCCATCGGTGATTCTTTATAGAGATTTTAAAATAAATATATGAGTATATGGTATATAGAGTAAAGCATATATGTTCTCAATTTTTTTTTTCTCAAAGTTTCAGAATTTAAGTGTGTGACCTACTGTATGGGTAAAGCTTCCTGTGAAGGAATTAGTGTTCCTCTCCTGGTCTCGATCCTCTTTTCTCAACTCAGGATTTCAATGTCAAAGCATCCAAAATCTGAAACTGCTTGTAGATGACCAAATAAACCCCTTCCCGTGACTTTACTAGAGGCTGAGTGGAGGCGCGTGATTGTGTCTTCATCAAATATAAACACTGCATGTCTCCAGTATCTGCTGAATGTTCCTAAACGTTCCATCTCCCCGCCCACTATGTCCATCCATCAGTCCATTCGCAAAGGGTCACAGGAGGCTTTTGAAAGATAGTCTCAGAGTTCAGAATTCCAGAGGAGGGCTGGAAGGTGTCTCAATGGATAACATATTCAAGCCTGAGTGCACGAGTCTGTTGTCACAAAGCCGGTAGCCAAGGTGGGCTTTTGTAACTCAGTAAGCTGAAGGTGAGATGAGAGGCCGAGGTAGGAGAATTTTCCAGAAACTCACAGTGGATTCAGCAAAGAAGCACAATAGCAGAGTGAGATCCAGAGAGTGAAACCCTGACTCTGATGAGGTGAAGTTGTCCTCTGACCTCCACAGGTGTGGGGCATGAATGTTCCTGTGCTCTCGCTCACATACATGTGAACACACGGACATATACACAGAAAGAAAGAAATAGAAAGGGTGTTTGTAGATTCCCACCAATAAAGGTCAAACGTTCTTTTACACTATCCATGAGATACACAAGTGTTTGATAGTGGTACAAGGCATCATTGAAATTCAAAGAAAGGGGGAAGAAAAAGAGGTAGCGTAATAGACTTATTTTAGGGAAGAAATGGGAATAGGGTTAAGCCATAAAGAATGAATGGAGTGGATATGAGTAGAAAGAAAGGGAAAAGTGGTTAGTGGAGTCATGAGTTAGGGAAATAAGAAAAATAGCAGAAGTCCAGAAGTAGCACTGATATGAGGAATGGAGTGATTGATAAGCAGACATTTGAAAACACTGGAAAAGTTGGTTAATCTGGTTTGTGGAAAAGAGGCTGGATGAGAAACCGAAGGACTCGAGCTCCTATTTGTGATGGCTCACAAGACTCTCCCAGCCAGGGAGAAACACTTAGGAGCAAGAAGTAGAGAAAGAATGATTCACAGGATGGAGTGTTTGTGTTATCTCTTGAGCCATTCATAAGAATTTAGTGGGCTCTACTGTGTGCCTAATTAATGAGTCACACATGGATACTAGTTGTGAGGTCTCAGTTCTTCCAGAAAACCAAAGTGACTGTCTTTGGATTAGGGACTGATTC
>PVHP010004975.1:0-10020 GCA_004024765.1 Zapus hudsonius
AGAGAGCAAGAGAGAGAATGTATGCACAGGAGGAGCTCATTCCACTGCAAAACAAACTCCAGAAGCATGTGCCACTTTGTGCATCTGGCTTTATGTGTGTACTGAGGAATTGAGGCCAGGATGTCAGGTTTTGCAAACAAGACCTTTAACTGCTGAACCACATCTGTTTCCCTAAGAGCTCTGTTTTGTTATTGTTGTTGTTTGGTGTGTGTATGTGAGTGCTTGCATGTGTGTGGTGTATATACACGTATGTGAATTTATGATGCCCCTTACATTTGCCTATGGCAGAATGATCTCACTTATGTTGCCTGGACAGAGTTGGGTGTCCCATCCCATCACGTTTCCTCCTATTCTTTTTTTTTAAATATATATTTATTGTCCATAATGAGTTACATTATATAGTGGGCAAACCATTTCCTATTCTTGTTTGAGCCATTCTCAAACTGCCGAGCCCTCTCTCCAGTCCCAAGATATACTCTTTGTAAAATGTTTCAGTGTGTTTTTAAAATTGATATTTTTAAAAAGAGATATTTCTATTGTCCCAAATTAGATACATTGTATTAGTAAAAAGAACCTTGGTATGCCCGATTCCCTCAATCCACTGGATCTCCTCCTCAGTGGGCGTGCTGGACCATTCCATGGGGTAGGAGGATAGCACAACAGGCAGCCAGTTCCCCGCACTCCCCTTGTGTGTTGTTGTTGAAGGGGCCATGTCTCTGGATATTCTCCTCCACCATGCCTCTTACAATCTTTCCGCCCCCTCTTCTGCTCAGTTCCCTGAGTCATTTTGGGTGAGTATTAAGTATGCTTTATTGTTGAGATCTTAAAGGCCTCTTTACTTCTGCTTTAGGTCCTGTTGGAAATTGTTGGTGTCTGTCACGCTGACTTCTCCTGGGTTGACTGATTAGCTGTGCTGATAGATCTCTTGCTATCCCCTCACTCTCTCCAGGGTTTCATTTGGGGTCTACACGATATGCCTGGGGTGGTTTTTCTCTTGACAGGATGTCAGCCCTCTGCCTATAGCTAGTTAGTGGAGTTGGAATGACCTCTGCTCTCTCACTGGAGAGTGAGATCAGCATGGGTTAAAGGCAAAACACATTTCGAATTTGGCGCGATTCTTTTGGGATTAGCCTCTAATTTAAAGAGAATTTCTTTACGTTTTTTTTTTAACTGCACATCAGATAACTAAATTACAATTTCTGAAGGTAGAACCCAATAAATCATGATGCTAACAGGTGCCCTGTAAGGTTTTTTTTTTTTAACATGTTATGTTTTGTAAAGGATTTGTCTCTCAACAAAATATTTGCAAATTAGTTTCAGTCAATAGTCCATTGGGAAACAAGTATGAAAACGTAGGTCTGAGAAAGACAAAAAAAATCTAATCAGGTTTTAATAACATCTAATCCTCTGATACCAATGGGGCATATGGTAAATACTAAATTTTGAGTTAAAGTTAAATTTAGCATTTTGTTTCTGTTATCGTCAGTAGATCAATGAGTGTGCCCTTTGTTGTCTCAAACACTTCTGACTCTTACTGTGTTCAAGTAAATCCTGATGTGCATGGCAGATATCTACCAATACTGTCACCATAAATGATCTCTTCAATAACCCCCTTGATTATATCATTTTGCAATGAGTCATCTTCCATCAAATGAAGCAATATTTCTTTCACTGGATTTAAAAAAAAGGTTAGTGTCTTTAGCCTTTCTTTTTTCAGGAGTAAATTCAAATATTTAAGGAGCAGTGGTGGCTTTCCAGGATATGAGTAAGACATGATCTCTTCCCTGTGGGAATTTAGTAAAATGAAAGAATCTATTCCTCATCAAATATCATTCAATTTCTTGACGTTTGATGATCACCAGTTCTGCCCACCTTGCATGATAGTATCTGCCAATCAAAAGATCAGTGATGCTTTTTATGGGACAATCTACAATCTGATGAATGAATTTGACATGTCAAGTTTCTGTATGTCTTTTGTTGAATGAAAAATCAGAAAACAAACTCCTAAAAAAAGAATTAATTGTACCTCATTTCATCATCAGTAATCAAGAGAATTCTTTGTCCTTTCAAATGCAAATCTGAAGTAGTAGGAAACATTTATGACCATTAGGAAAAGAATGAATCAATTGCCTTTGGGAAATCACTGTGGGTGTTTTATAATAAAACTTGGAAAATTGCCTAACTATGATTTTTCTTCGCTCATCTTAATGTAATGATGTTATTAATGCATGCCTTTGGTGTTGGTCTCATTTGAACTGGTATAGGACAAAGAGTCTTTTTACAGCTAAGAATTAATATTTTTCAATATAGCAAGGAACATATTAAAATGTAGAGTTTGGTAATGAAATATGACTTTTTGACTTTAAGCACTCCTCTTGAGAGCAGAACCTTTACTAGAAGTTCTTATATTTGAACAGTGATTACTCACCATGGATACAACCCTGGCCCTGCTAAGCAATAAAGCAGTATGAGGCTCATCGAGATTCGCAGCAATGTAGTCTTCAAATGAGGGACACTGGTCCAAATAATTAAAATGCCGGCCTGTCCTGGAAAGACTAGAAGGAAACTCCAGTCTGACTCAATATGGCAAAACTGAAATAAATATATGAACACATATTTAAATAAATACCCTGAATATATATTTAAATAAACATAATCTACAATGTTGAGTTTATTTTGAATTTCTGATCATTTAACCATTTATATAAGCTTCAAGTAAATGTTACTTTGATTTCAGTAAGAGTTTTGTGCTTAACAGAACTTCTCAAAGGCTTAGTGTCCCCTCTGGACAGAACTAATATCACTTGGAAGATGGTACCTGGACAGGGCTATTTCTGCTCAACTAAGATCCTTTTACATAATAGTTCCTAAGAATAAAAATTTACAATGGCCTCTTTATTGTGTTTTGAATTCACTAAGCACATCTAACTCAATCTGATAAATTCATACATAAATGCTTTTAATACGGATTCTCTTCAAATCATGCCTCTCACACCCTTTTCTCTCAAGTTCTTGGTTCTTATTCAGAGTTGTCTCTTTTTGCTATATTTCCTAGAATTCCTGTTTCTGAACCACCTGTGATACTCTGATACTCTGCACTGGGCACAGGTAGTGATGTGAAGGATTTTTACTTATGGCTCTGTCTATCCCCCATCCATTTGGTAAACAGACTGGAAAGACCCTTGAGGGCAAAAATCAAGTTTTCTACTTCCATTCTGAACTCCATGGAATGTCTGTACATAATAGGAATTGAATCTAAGGCAAATGTTAAGCAGATATTAAGGACTTGTTTTTGGAACAACACAGTATACAATCTGGGAGCTGTGTAATTTATTGCTACTGTCATTTCAGTAAGTGGTTTGTTACTGGGATGCTGAAAGGAATCATGCCCTGTTTATTGTCTCCTATGAGATTAAAATCCTAAGGATGATTTTGGCAGTGAGCTGGCAAAAATACAAATTGTCTTCCATAAATAAAAGGTGTCCTCAATAGATAGCCTTGGTGAGTTAATTGAATAAAAAGAATAGTTGCTAGGTAGCTTGTTGCTGGTTGTTTTACTGAATTTAGTTTTGCATTTTTATATAAATCATATCCATAAGCAATGTTGTTAACAGTGATAAGTTCTCCTCATTTTATAAGTAACCATAGCAATGGAAAATATAATATCTTTAGTAGTACCAGTCATCCAAGTATATGAAATTACATTTATTTATCATAGAATATAAGTACAGAGAGTTGCTTAAGGTACATGGATACATCTGATAAATCAGGGGTTTTTAGACTTGGGGTTATATCTGTGAGTGTGTTGCAGCAAGTTTGCAAACTGCAAGAAATGATCTTACAAAATTCAGATATATTTATACTTCTTAGTAGAAGAGGTTTATTTCTCTTAAACATCTGGGAAGAAATGGATCCTAAAAGGATTAATGTAAAATATATTGAAGTAAATATTAATACAGATATTGCCAGAAAAAAAACTGTTAGTTTCTAAAATTCTGAGAAAATGAGTGAGCATTGTTTTTATTATTTCTATTAACAACCTTTATCCATATACACCATGCATTTTGATCCTCATCCCCCCCATCACATTCCTCTATGCTATCCTCCCACATTCCCCCTTCACAGAACTTCCTTTTTTTCAACTGGCCCCTTATCTTATCTGTGATGGTATCCTTCTTCATTTTTTGGCCCTCCTCCATCATCCATAATGACATGTTGACAATATTTTGTAGGTCTTGTGCAAATAATGACAGCCTCTGAGGCAATGAAGGCCATATCCTCTTCTTGTCTGGAAAATAGAGTTCCAAAACACTCCCCCCGATCCTTTGGCTCTTACTTTCTTTCTGCTGCGTCTTCCACATGCTCCTTGAGCCTGGGAGGGTGTCATAGAGATGTTTCATTTAGTACAGAGCATGTGACTGTCACTCCTCAGCACTTTGTTGAGCTTTGAGTCTCCATAGTAGTCAACCACCATCTGAAAAGTGAATGTTCTCTAACCAAAGTGAGAGTAGCACTAATCCAAGGGCACAAACATAAACATGTAGAGGATAATTTGATGGAAAAAATGCATCCAATTATTCAGAAATAGTAGTAGCTTCACCAGTAGAGCTTATGGTTTTTTTTTTTTTTACTCATAGGTGTTTGAATAGATTTTCAGTCCTATGGAATGAGCTTCAAATACAAAGAGAGATGAGTTAGTAACCCCCATAACAGTCATATTGCACATAGTGACTCTATTTGTTGGTGTATATAAGTGTGTATGTGGTTAAGTGAATGTGTGCATCCATGTTCATTTATGTGGGTGCCCATGTGTGAATGTGTCTTCTTCAGTCACTTTCAACCTTGTTTATGAGGGAGTCTCTCAGTGAACCTAGGACTCATGGATGCAGTTACAATAGCTACGATAAGCCCTCAGGATCCTCCTATTTCTGCCTTCCAAGCCCTGAAATTACAGGCAAGCAATACTACACCCATGTTTTACATGAGTACTGGGAATCTGAACTCAAGTCTTTATGTTTGTGTGACAAACAATTTATTAAATGAATCACCTCATCAGCTCTGTGTTCGTTGTAACAAAATATACATCCCTTCTCTTTGACATAGCTTGCCTGGATAGAAGTTTTATATTTTTTAAAAATGTAAATGTGTATGAATTGAATGTACTGATGCCTGAGGATGCAGGCTAAATTATTTAGCTTTATTTTTTAAATTCCAACTCTTACCTCCATAACAAAATAGCTTAGGCAGAAAAACGTAAAGCTACCATTAATGCTCCCTTTCCTTTTCTACTTTCTGTATGTTGGGGGGGAGTTGTGGGTGGGTTTAGGTCTCAGGGTCTTATGCCACTGTAAATAAACTCCAGACGCTTGTGCCACTTTTTCTTACCTCTGAACTATGTGTGGTGGGCAGCTTGGAAATTGAACATGGCAGGCTTTGCAAGTAAGCAATTTCAACCTGATACATCTTCCCAGTCCCCAAATTGTGTTTCTAAGCACTTGAGCTATTTTTAATTTGTACAATAATTTCTTTTTTACTTTATCACACTAGTTAGGTAACTATTTTGCAAAAGTGGATATTTCTCAGTATTACTCTAGGTTTTGGCTGTGGTTCATCAGCAGTTAAAGGTGCAAATAAATGATAGAAAGCCCTATTCTCATAAAAAGTGAAACAGACATTAATGTGGAAAAAGATTAAGAGCTGAAAAGAGGCTTGAGTCTGACTCTAACTTTACTGTCAGAAAAAAAACAAACTGATTTTGAGAGATAGGAGACTTCCTGGAGGTTCATAGTTGAGTAAACAAGAGAGGATGTAAACAAATTATGACAATGTCTAATATTGTAACATGTTCATATGTAAGAGGCACAGGTTGCTCTCTGGTCATAACCAGGATAACAATTGTCGTCAAGATCCCCCATCCATCTTGAATTTAGCTTCAGGTAAAGGAACAATGGTATGGTCAATAGATATGGTCAATAGAAACATGAAGAATATTTGGATGCCTTATACCTTCCACCATCATAGTCTTAACCTACATGATTTTGTGAGTCAAAGTTAATAATGTAAACATTTCATAATGTTTCGTGATCCTAGTACCACTTCTGATACTGTCTAATCCATTCCCAGTCAGTCCACAATACTATAACTATAGTCATTATGGCTGGTTTTCAGAGAAACAGGAGGATGCCATTGAAAGATTTTTTTTATAAACTCTTAAAATTTCCTTATGGGGTGTTGGTACCAGCCAATCTAGCTGTAGGTAGCAATAGTCATGTAAACTAAATTTTACATATCACAATAGGTTGTGCCAAAATATCATTATTACTTAACATTTATCCTTGCTAAGACCATATTGAAATCCTATATGTCTTCCTGATGACAAAAACTAACTGTAGTTATTTAGATTTTTCTTTCCTTTCTCTTTTCTAGTTTTGCAAAACAGCAAATGAACGCATTCTTCTGTTCTACCCAGGTGTTAATCACAAATGGCCAAGGAGTACTTCCCTTGGGTTCATAGCCTGAGCTCGATAGACCTAGAGACTTACTGCTTCAAATTTTTAAACACAGAGAATTATAGCTCTAGGTGCTTAGGTCAAGAGGCTTATTGCTTTGGGCCTCGAGTTACAGTGGCCCAGAAGCAAGTGTTACAGCTCCCAAGCTTATAGATATAAAGGATTCATTGTTGTTAACTACTGGCAGTGATCTGGACTTTTCTAGACACCGGATTTGCAGTCTTGGGGTTTTGCACTATTATTCCATTTCACAGCCTTTTCCTTCTGAAGTCTCACCCTACCTATGATCAAATTACATGATGTTCAGGTAGGAAAATAGTCAATTATGAAAATGAATACTTTCCCATTCAAGTACTGACCAGTCCCAACACTGGTCGGCTTTCAAGATCATATGAAACCAGGCACATTCAGGTATTTGAACACTGTTTTGATTTATGACTTTCTTTGTTTTGTTTATATATATATATATATATATATATATATATATATACTTGATGAAATAATTATCATGTTAAAACAAGAAAATCTAAATCTTTGTCTACAGGTTGTGGTCATTCATAATTGGTCCTAGAATAAACTACCTCTTATTTTGTTTGTGATTCTAAAGGTTGTTTTTCTGTCCTGCTGTACAATATTGTGAATTAGGTAGCCAGTCAGGAGAGAGGGCCCAAAAAAGAAACACAATGCCTGCTTCAGCCGATCCAGATTTCAGGGTCTGATCCAGCTATCCAGTCAGCTCTCTTATCCCCTACTCCTGAGCCAGCCCTAAGCCCAGACCATTCAGCTCTCTCAGACTTACCTGAGACTGAGGGTAAACCACACCACAATAAGAGTATAAATAGATCCTTACCAGGTGGGAAAGGCCTCTTGATGGCTTTTTATCTCTCCTGAACTTCCAGGTCCCTATTCTGGCAGGCACCTCTAGTCTCAGTCTGGCTGGGCTGAGATGAGGTGGACCCAACCCCATATTACACATGGGCTCTCTGCCCCCTCCTGCCTTCCACCTGGTAGGAGCTCTCTGTATTTTTTCCTCTTTTCCTCTCTTAATCTAATAAAGTCTCTAAGTCTTACCTTCTGATCTATGGATTTAATACTTTCCATTCATAAAACAAGAATCTGGGGTACCTTAAATTTGTTGTTATACAGCTATATTGGTGTATTGACAAGAAACCCCCAAACACCCATTACAATATTAACTCAATTTACAATTTAGCAATTTTATTCTAGAATTTTCTATTTTATTTTCATCAACTATGTGCATGAGTTTCTTCATTCTTTAGCTAGCTTGTCATATATTCGACACAGGTTACACTGATGCTGTGAGTTCTTTGATGACATTGAGGTGGTTTTCCTTAAGCCTGGCATGGGGTATAGCACACAGCCATTCTTCTGACTTGTGTGAACTTATCAATGTGCTGTCAAAGATGCACCATATGGTCCCTTGTTACTCCACACAGACATTCACAGCTCTCTTGTGCAGTCAGTCTGGTGTCCTCTGTTCCATTCTCTCTTCTTGTTTCTAGAAAGAAGCCTTTCCCACACTTCTCTGTGCACACAAGTGGACACACATGCACGCGTGCATACACACACATACACACACACGCAAGAACACATGCTACATAATTTATTTCATCTGAAGATTATTTTTTGAACACAGTATCCACTTATAACTCCGTGGTTTTCTACCACACCATTTATCTGGGATAGACTGAAGAAAATATTAAACACTGGCATCTAAAAGTGGGAGGCAAGTATTTCAACAATCCTTTTTTTGACAAAACACTGTATATACATCACAGTATTCTGTAAAACACTGCTAATAAAAAACACAATCTTTATGTTGCTCTATGATTTTTATATAATTACTTTTTAAGCCTTTTTTCAGGATGTCTTAATTACACAAACTCAGATTTATTATCATTTTTTAGGACTACTACTCATGGTGATCCCTTAGATGATACAGTGTTGTAATGCCAGTGAATGCTAATGCCAATCAGTACTCACTGAATTGAGGATGAATTGTTTTATTTCCAAGAAACTGGTAGTTACTATGTACATTTAGATGGGTTTTCAATCTTTTTTGAAGGTATTTAAAGATAATAGGTCTTAGTATGTTTAAGGAATTTTACACTTATAAGGAGATGCTGGTCTTTATTGGTGTGGTGAGAGCAGGCTCCAGTCTTTATACATGCGCCTTTCTTTTCCTCATTTCTTCCAACCCCATATGTCTTTAGCAGAGATAGTAGCCTTCCTGGAAGGACATGACATGAGCTGTGGAATGAGACACAAAAAACAAAGTTCAGTTTTGATTTTTAAATTCTCTCACTTTGAAGCCTACAGCAAAGAAAATTGTTCTATCTAATTTTAACCCAACATTTCTAAAATATTATTTCATCATTAAATTCATATGCAATTAATTATATACTTTGCATTTCTTTTCATATTCCTCAAAAGTGACTGTGTATTTTATGTTTCTAGCATGTGTGAATTTAAAGTACCAATATTTCAAGTGCTCAGTCACCTACTCATTTGTGAGCTTGGTAATAAGGACTGTTGGGTGATTTGTCCTACTAAACAAATTAATAGCTGTAGGATTAGCCATGCATCACCTGACTGCACAGGGCAAGTCTCACTACACACCAGGGATGGCTTTTAGCAAGTTCTTAGTTTGCACCTGCCCTTTACAATAGCTTAAAGCTCAGATTTTCCTCACATGTTGAGGCGTTCTATCCCTCTTCAGTCCTGTAGTTCTGTGTAGATAGATGATGCTAAGGTTTCAACATCCAGAAATCAAAGTCCTCTGCAGTCAGACAAGTAACACTGCAATGCTCAGGAAGGAAGAAGCAGCCTCCTGCATCATTTTGAGCAAGAAAAAAAGTGTATGGATAAAACTATCTTCAAGGTTAACTGAGTGAAGAAAATCCAACAAGAAATCTTATCCCTGATCACATCTTGGCACAGGCACTTCACATTGGCCAGATGAGGCATTCTTAGGCTTGTGAATTAAATCCCACTATAATTTAAACAAAGGTGTTTCATTGGGTTGGAGATATATACATATGCCAAAATTGGATTGTGAATAAGTAGTGTTAAAAATTTGGCAGAAAAAAAACTTGATTTATCTTGATTGAAGGGCTTTTTGGTTATAGAGTAATGTTACCATTCTCTTGTTATTGATTTTGAAATTGAAAGATAAAATTGTATACCTTTATTGTGTGCCAAATAATATTTTGAAGTAAATATATATCGTGTATTTGTTAGCTCTTGCTATTAACATACTTGACACCTGTATTAGCTAACATAATTACTATTTCTTTTTTTTTTCCAGGTAAAATGCTTGGCCTTTATTTTATATATATATATATATATATATATATATATATATATATATATATATATATTATTTTTTTGTATTTTTTTTATTGTCCATAATGAGTTGCATTATTCAGTGGGCAAACAATGAGTTGTTATCCCCAATTCCCTAACGCCCCCCTCCCCAATCAGCTGGATC
>PVHP010004975.1:10120-68040 GCA_004024765.1 Zapus hudsonius
TGGGCCATCTGGATCAGTCCCTGTGGCAGGGGACCCTGGATAGTTTAGTACTTAGTCCGGTCCTCATGGCCCAGGTGTGTTGATACTGGAGGGTACCAAGCCTGTGGATAGTCTCCCCCACCACGGCTCTTACAATCTTTCCGCCCCCTCTTCCGCATAGTTCCCTGAGTCGTGGTGGACGAGTGTTAAGGCTGGTTTACTATTTCATGGTAAGATCACTTAACCACTTTTTTGCGGGGAGGGTGGTTGAGGTAGGGTCTTGTTCTAGCTCAAGCTGACCTGGAATTCACCATGTAGTCTCAGGGTGGCCTGGAATTCATGGTGATCCTATTACCTGTGCCTCCCAATTGCTAGGACTAAAGGTGTGCACCACCATGCCTGGTCACTTAACCATTCTTTGCATTTTTCAAGAGTTTAATGTACAATCATTAGCTATGTTTACCATTCTGTGCAATATATTTCTTTCACATAAGTCCTTCCATATAGGTATAATTTTGTATTTTAAAGAAAATTGGGGAGTTGGAAAGATGGTTCAGTGAATAAAGCACTTGCCACTCAAGTTGGAGTACCTGGGCTTGATCTTCTAACCTCACATATATAAAAAAAAAGCCAGAAGTCCAGCAGTCATGGGGGAGGGGTTCTGTAATCCCAGCATGCTGACGATGATGGCAAGTGGTGAGGCAGAGACTGGAGAATTTCCCAGAAGCGAAAGGTGAGCCCAGTGAAGAATAACAGAATAAGAATCCAGAGTGGGAAAGCCTGCCTCAGATGATGGGGACAGGCAAGGATCAACATGTAAGTTTTCCTGTGAGTTCCATACTTATGCTTTGTCATATGGACACCTTGGCATGTGTAAGCCCACACCACACCACACACACACACACACACACATACACACACACACAAACACACACACACATACACACACATTCAAATATACACACATATACACACACATGCACACACATTCACACATACACACACATACACATTCACATTCACACACACATTTACACATACACACATACACATACACGCACATACACATACATATACAAACACATTCACACATTCACACACACATACACATGAATAGACACAAATGACTTTAATATATTTAAAAAAGAAAGTACTATCCAAAGCAAAGAATTTGTTACTTGTTCTCACCTCTCCTACTCCAGCTAGCTTTGCTCTGTTCTCTTTCACATGTGATCCTTGACACTTCTCACTATACAGTTAATGTGTGTTTTATATAAATTATATAGCTAGGATAGCAGGGAAAGTTAGATGTTTTCTTGAGCAATTATCCCAAATATGTAAAATAACATGTAGGTAAAGTTGACATATGATTCCAGAGCTAGATAATTAGTCCCATATAGCATTCTCCTATCATTCAGGGTATATGTCTTGGGATGGAATCCTCACTAAGAAGTCTAGATACCAATAATGCTACCATGTTAGAGAGTTCATAAGGAAGAGGTATGAATACATAGGGAGAAAATCCTGAATGAAGCACCAGAGTCCCCTTCCCAGTTATGTGAGGATTCACAACACTGCATCGGACATAAAGATGCAAAATTGTTTGTGATAAAACTAGCTTTGCCCACCACATATCTGATTATGACATCATGGGCAGTCCCAAACCAGAACACCCAGCCAGCCAACCTGCTCAGTATTTCCTGGACTACAGACATCATGAAAGATTTTAAATAGATTTTTGTCAAATGTTGAGATTTTTTTTTCATAAAGCTACAGTAACTAGAAAAAAATGTACATGAAAGAAATAAGCAGTGGTCAGATATTTTACCTATTAAATATGCATTCTATTGAGTATGTGCCATGTGTAGCAGAGATCACTGAAGGTATTACTACTGATACAATTCAATTTAGGTACTCAAGCAACTATGCTCTCAAGAACATCATTGACTCCTCAGCTCTATGTATCAATGAATGGTGAGTGAGTAATTACAAGAAAGGGAATGTTAAATAGAGGAAGAGAGAAAATACACTTTTCCCCTGGTATCAGTTATATTAATTGCAAAAGAAAATGTTTTAAAATTCAAAATAAAATATCCTAAAGTATTGGTGTTATCATGCAAATTATTATAATTAATACTGTCTTTAGCTTTTTTAATTATATGATTGATACATATTATAAAGATTCTTTGGAATTTATTTAGTTTTAAATATAAATGTGAGTTCATTATTGTGTTAAAGGATAGCAAAATTTATTCTAAAATCATTTAGTATTAATATAATATTATGAAACTGGAGGTGAGGTATACTGGCTAGTATCATGCATCTATTTAGAATTCAGAACCTACTAGGAAAAATGAACCATTAACAGTAATATGTGATAAAGAAATTATTGTGCAATTGTGTGAAGATCTGAAAAATGAAAATTTTAAACAGGAGCTGAGAGATAATAGAGAAGTCCCAATGGATCTCCTACATCACTGGCATTGGGAGAGCAAAGAGGTTGTGGTCCAGGAACAGCTGTTGCTCTACACAGTCACCGCCTCTGGAAGAGCACACAGAAACATATGCTGGTGACCTGATGCTCTGGCAGAAACCTGCGATAGCAACTCAGAAGAAAAAAGCCTGGATAGAAAGTGAAATAAAGGACCACAAGCTCGTTCTTGCTGGGCACACCTGTGACAGCCTTCTACCACATAAGACCTTGAAGTCCCTTGGAGCAGGATAATTTGCAATTGGTTGAATACTTATTTCTTTTTCCCAAATTCCAGTGAGCAAATTGTAATCCCCATGGTGTCATTGACATAACCCTCCTGGACTTTTTGGGAGGTGTTTGACTAATGAAGGTGAAGCCTTCATAAATGAAATTGCTTAAATTTAAGACATCGCAGGGACACCTCCTGATTCCTTTTGTCACATGAAGACACATTGAAAAGATGGACATCTGTAAATATGGAGGTCCATCCAACACTCCTGGATACCTTGATCATGAATTTCCCAGATTCTAGGACTGTAAACAAGTAGACATATCTTGTTGATTAGTCTCCTGTGATATTTCATTATAAATTCCATTGCACTAAGACATTGCTCAAGTTGTACTACTTAAATCTGCCCAACTTTAATCTGGAATTACTTAAAGAAAAGGAACTCTCAAATATTCAGTTTCCAAAGAATGGTCCAGCATACCCAAAATTACTTATTTGGTGGACTATATCTGTAGATAAAAAATACAACATTTCAGTAGCGCGCGCGCGCGCGCGCGTGTGTGTGTGTGTGTGTGTGTGTGTGTGTGTGTGTGTGTGTGTGTTAAACCCTTTCTTCTCCCCAACTAGTCCTGTTCCAACTTTCATGTCTTTTTTCAGTGATCCAGTGAGATTTTAAAAAAATATCTTTATCTTTTTGCAAGTGAAAGAGAGCTCAAAGAGAAGCAGCCAGAAAAAAAGTGCTTGTGCCAATGCTCATAGCCGCTGCAAAGAAACTCCAGGTGCACTCACTAATTTATGCATCTGGCTTTACTTGGGTACTGGGGAATCAAACCCAGGTCATTAGGCTTTGTAGACAAGTACCTTAACTGTTTAGCCTTCTCTCCAGCTCTCTACTAAGTATAATTAAGGTTGCTTGTATGAACATGAATGGAAGTTATTTACCAGAGCACTTTGGTCAAAGGTGAGGATAGCAAAGAATCCATTCCATAACCATTAAGTGAGTCACGTAGACCTGAAAACCACTTCATTCTTGTTATTCTTAACTTGCCATGGTAGTTGTAGAGTCTAATATTTTTTCTCTTTTATTTAGACAAGAAAGAAGAGAAAATTATTTATATTTAGAGTTTTAAAAATTATCCAAGCTATTTTCAGTCTGTTGGAGAAACTTTTATTTTATAGGTGACAGAGAAAACTCAGAAGATACATAGGAAAAACTCCACATGCAGGAATGATATTGTGGGGGTACAGGAGAGTGGCAGGGTGATAGTGATGGTGCTGATGGTGATGGTAGGAACACCTTGGTCATTTTTTATTCTGCTATTCAATATCCTACCAATACTTCTCACTGACTAAACTGTGTAGGAGTCAGATAGCTTAGCATCCTGGGAACACTGTTTTATAGTTATTGACCCCATTCCCATTCTCACAGAGGTAGAAAAGAAATGGCCAAGGGCAATGTATGCATATATAGCCAAATACCCAAGATTCTATTAGATACATTGTTAAGAAATGAAATATTTGACAGTATTGTATTCTATAAAATGGCAATTTCTAAGTATGGGAACCCAAATCACAATTGCTAGAAATATAGAAGTTGCTTGGTTTATAATAAGCATCCCTGGAGTGTCTGATGTGTATTGAACATTTTAAAAACTTAAAAGGAAGTAATATTGTAGACTTTCAATTTTCTGAGTATATTTTAAAAGAATTTCATAGTAGGGATTTTTCCTTTGTTTCCCTAAGACAATGATGCATCACATATTTTTAATTCTGTATAGGATGCCTGCCTTTTATTTTATGTCTTCTGCAATACTTTTTAAATCCTTTAATAAAGTTTTATTATATAATCCTACTAAGGATAGCATCCCACACAATGTGATTTTGTATTTCTCCTGATTAGCCCTTCTGCCTCCTCATATTAGGTACCAGAATTGCCCTATCTGTTCCTCTTGCTCTGGCTACGAAGAAGCTCAGTAGACTCCAAATGGCCAAACCAACTCACTCATTGAGCCACAAAAAACATTTATTAGGGATGGAGGGATGGCTCAGCAGTTAAGGCGCTTGCCTGCAAACACTAATGACCTGAGTTTGAATCCCCAGTATCCATAGAAAGCCAGATGTGCAAAATGGTATGCACAAAGTATGCATCTGGAGTTCATCTTCAGAAGCCCTCATGTGCTCATTCTATCTGTCTCTTTTTCTCTCAAATACATAAATAAATAAAATATTAAATATTAAAAAAAGAAATCTTATTCTTGATTTTGCATATGACTATTGCCTCTTTGGCTTCTTTTCTTTATTTTTTTTCTTCTTTATCATTCGTGCCCTAATAGTCCATTATTAGGCATAGTTTGCTTGCTTTGAAATATTATCTGAAAGTCAGGCATAGTGGCACAAGCCTTTAATCCAAGCATTCAGGATGTGGAGGTAAAAGAATCTCGGTGAATTCCAGGCTAACCTGAGACTACATAGTGAATTCCAGGTCAGCCTGGCTAGAGTGAGACCTTACCTTAAAAAACAAAACAACAACAACAAAATTTATCCCAGTATCTTTTCTTTATTGGACTATCCTTTTAACTACCAGAAAATGAGATGCTGCTTCACGTGGTTTACTTTCATTGCAGGGGTGGGGCATGATTGGGGCTGAACTCATTAGCCCTTTACATCTTCCCACACACAAGGATTGATAGAGCCATGAGCTCAATCTAACACAACTAAATCTAACACACTCTAACACACACAAACACACACACACACACACACACACACACAGAGAGAGAGAGAGAGAGAGAGAGAGAGAGAGAGAGAGAGAGAGAATGGGAGAGAGTGATAACACAAATTCCACAAGACATATCATTTTGCATTGTTGATAGAATTTCCTTAGCTCAATTCTAGATCTTTTCTGTGTAAGGTATTTGATGTTCCCAGTTTATATGGTATGTAAATCTTCATATCATCCAACTTTATCTACCATATGTATTGTATGTGCTGTTTTCCACTGTCTTTCAATGAAAATATGCTCACATGGGAAACACTTCATTTTTGAAAACTGCATGCATAATTCTGGGCTCTGGATCATCAAATGTGCTAAGAAGAGGGATATTTTTCCCTTGTTCTTTATTAAGTCTCTGTCAATCCCAAGAACATCCATAATTAAAAATCTACTAAAAGTTCTGTTTCTCTGAGGGGAATAGTTCTTTGATAAAATTATTACTTCTTATAATCATCATTTGACATCTCTTCAGCAGTTTGACAGTTTCTTTTTGGGAACTTCAGTCTCCCATATTCATCTATTGAGAGTCTGTGTACATATGGGTCTTATCACCCTTCTTGGTAAGTAGGAAATGAGGCAGGGATGAATATATGCTTTGTGATGGGGAGTGGGCAAGTGAATAGAGTTTCTACTCAGTCTGATGTGGTCTCCTGGGTGTTATCACAATCTTTCGTCTGTTCCAACATCTTTCCATGGGCCTCTTCATGACTGAAACATAAAAGAACCACTACTATGTGTTAGTTGGGTCCCGCCAACAACATATACTCATTACATTTTCTCTGGTTTGATCTTTGTCTGGTGGCTTGAGGTTGTACTGCCTGGGTTGTAGGTTGGTTCTCTGTCACCTTCCGTAAAATGGTAGTCATCCTTCTAAATCAATTGGAGGAAGCTCTGGTGTCTACACATGTGATGCCTCTCCTTTTTCCAGAGAAATGGATGGAAGGCAGGGAAATCAAGGGTTGCCTTCCATATATATATATATATATATATATATATATATATATATATATATATATATATATATATATTTGTCTTAGGACTTTATCATACTTCAGGTTATACCGTATGATGCTAAACAGAGAAATAATTTAGTCTGTAATTAACCCGGGAATATTCTGAGTCTGATAGAAATAATCCAATCTCAAACACCAATAGTATATGATCCCTTTGTTCTTAAGAGTACATACACTATAAAATAGTGTGCATCACTGTAGTAAAGGAAAGTAACCAAGGGAAAATGATTCCATTAGTACTTTTCACTTTTTTTTGCATAGGACTTATAACTTGGCTCTATTCTTTTTGAAATATATTGGATATTAATTTAAATTGAAACTTAACGACTATCCACTGCTGCTCTATAATTCCATTTATAAGTTCTTATAGGTATTATAAATGCAAATAGATTTTTAACAATCAAAGGAAAACAAAAATAACCTTTGATCGTTTTATGCTTTATGTATAGATATAAAATAACTTGCTTTATTATGAGTTTCATGTCTTTGTTAACTGACATGAAGCTATAGGACTGCTTAGTACATAGAAAAACATTATTTTCTTATCTTTATCATTATTTTGTAACAAACTAGTTCATGGAAAGAAAGCAACTATAATACGTAACCTTCATTATATTTGAAATTATAACTGATTTTATCTTACTTCCCAAATGAATCTCTTGGCTCTTTCCCCCTTCTGAAATGTATCCTTCTTTTACAGAACATTTTCCATCTCATAAGGTCATTTTAATTTTATTCCTATTGTGTATTCTGCTTCTGAAAATAATTCAACATATTTATTTATTTATTTGCTGTGTGCTCAGTTTCACTTTGAAGCTGGGACTGCTTGTGGAATGCAAACTTATATTCTAGGACATAAAAAGTTTAATCTCAATGTAATTTTTCTTTTATTTGCCCATTAACAATAACAATGCTAATAAAAATGATTAGTAGAAAAAGATACTTTCTGTGAGTTTGAATAGGAAGGGTATTTCTGAGATGCATCCCATTGTATGAAACTCCTTGGCTGATAACTGCTATTATAAATCACAGGGTCATGTGGTTAATCTTCTGAGTGCTTCAATAAAGATGATCCAACATTGCAGCCTCCCCCAGCCTTCGATTTCAGTCATATCTGAATCCTGCCTATAAACTTAGGGTCAGTAAACAGGTGAGAGATAAACAGAAGAGAAAGATTTGATTAAAAATAATATGAAATGCTGGGAAAAGGTTAGTTAATTTAGGAGAAATAGAGGTCTGAGCAGTTTAGATAATTTAGAAGCAGGAAACTTATAGGTTGCTGTGCTAAGACTGGGTAGTGGTGTCAATTTGAAATCCAGCATTGAATAGTTGCTGATTGATCTCTGCTACC
This sequence comes from Zapus hudsonius, assembly GCA_004024765.1. NCBI lineage: Eukaryota > Metazoa > Chordata > Mammalia > Rodentia > Dipodidae > Zapus > Zapus hudsonius. Next base: position 17,939 of record PVHP010004975.1, read on the forward strand.
CAGGCTCCACTTCTAATGAGCCTATCAATAGGGTAGACATTGATTTTCTGATGTATTTGTCTTATTGCACATGGAGCTATTTGCAATTTTGTAAGTGAAGAACATCTAAAAATGTTGCTACATTTCAATTCTGAGCATTCCTTATGGAAATCATTTAGAATAGTTTCTTCCTAACCCAGTGCTTTCATTTATTTGTGTGTGTGCTATAAATTAAAAAAAAAGTATATCTTAAAGACACACTGTAGTGTAAAGGGCTTCTAAATAGAAACTATAAATCCAGTGGCTTTGTCTTTCCTCTGCTATGAATTAACTCTGTGACTGTGGACAGGTCATTTGCTCTCTGTGAGCTAGGTTCATAGTGAAAAAGATGAGGGTCAGGGGAGCATATGCATTTTTCATTTTTGCCTTTGACATCCAAGCCCTTCTCAAGCAAAAGAAAATATCTTTTTTATATCTATGAATGATATACATGCTATTTACTTACCTATATTTCCTCTGTAATAAATATAGAAGAATAAAACCAGAAACAAAATAGGGTGATATTAAAGTACTAGATTTGATGAGATTTTGGTCAAAGATTAGTTGTAAGCAGGAGCCATTCTTCTGTGTGAATTTGTGAAAATGATGCTACCTTAATGATATCTTCCATTTCGAGGAAGATGCCTTGGAGCAAATCAAATGAAGACTGATCTGAAACATGCATTGGATAAATACTGATTAAAAAATAAGTATGTAAACATCATTGAGTAAGACAAAGGAGAATTGTAGAACTAAAATGTTGAATGGGGGACTGGAGAGATGGCTCAGTGGTTAAGGCATTTGCCTCCAGTGCCTAAGGCCCCGGGTTCAATTCCTCAGTACCCACATAAGCCAGACCCACAAGGTGGTGGCCCTGTTGTTTTCTCTCTCTCTCTCTCTCTCTCTCTCTCTCTCTCTCTCTCTCTCTCTCTCTCTCTCTCTTTCTCTCTCTCTCATCTCTATCTCTCTGCTTGAAAATGTATAAATAAAATTATAAAAAATAAAATATTGAATGGCACAGACAAATTTTATACAGCAACAAAAATTTCTGTCTCACAAGAAAGAATGTATAAATATTTAAATTGTGTAAACTTTGTCATAAGGAAATCTAATCTGATAATCTTTTTCTTATATAACTGTGAAAACAGTAACTACATATGTTTTATCTCATTCATGAATTCACACATTCAGTAGAAAATAAAACATAAAATTATATATTTTTAAGGTTGAATAAATAAAAAGTTTATTAATGTATTATTTTTTTATATTTGTATATCTTCGGCCCACCGTAATTATCAATTGTTTAAAATTTGTTTTCATTATTTTGTTTTTCTAAGTAGGACTTTATTGTATATTTAAGGCTGACCTGAAATTCACTAAGCATTCTCAGGGTGGCCAAGAACTCATGGCAACCCTCCTTTCTCTGCCTTCCAAGTGCTGGGATTAAAGGCATGTGCCATCATGTCTGGCTAATTACCAATTTTTTGGTGAACCATTCCTTCAGAAAATGTTTGACCCAAAAAGCTTAGTGAAAATTTTGCTCATAAGGTATTTCCTTTTTTTAAAAAAAATTACTTATTTAAATAGAACCTGAACCAGTAAAGAAAGTATAGCAAACACATCAATTAGAAATAGAGGGGAAATTAGTGCCTTTGAGGCAGTAAAACGTACACAAGAGGCATTGGTTTGGACTGGGTATGTAATGGAGCTTTGGAAAGAGAACAAGAATATGAAAACTTTAAACAGAAGTACAGTATGTAGAATATTATCCTTACCATTAATAATTTATGACATTCTCTTTGTCAGTACTAGAGATTCAACCCTAGGCTTTGTGCTACCCAAGTGTTCTAACACTGAGAAACACCCCTGGCCTTTTTTTAACTTTTATTTTGACATAAATGTTCATTGTTACTGAGAATGGCCTTGGGCCTGGAATTCTCCTGATTGGTCACCCTAGTTGCTGGGAATATGCACTATTGTGCCTATCTTATTGCTGATTGCTGTCATTTGTACCTATGGATTCAAGTAATCTTTTAGAGATGTTTTTATTTTATTTTATCTATTTTTGTTCAGACACATAATTTATACATAAATTTGCATTTATGTGTATATATAATATTATATTTTGTATTGTATATACAACTTTTTAAGACAGTGTTTCACTATGTAGCCTAAGATGTTTGGAACTCAATCTGTAGCTCAGGCTCGCCCTAAACTCGGATAAATCTTGCTTCAAATCCCAAGTGCAGAAAATACAAACATAATTCACCATGCCTAGTTTGGGATTTCTTATGGTCTGTAGATGCCATCAGCAAATTCTCAGTTTTCGTGTCTCTAAGACTGTTAGTAACTTTGGCTATCTAACTTTTAAACACACAGCTATTTAACAATATTTATTATTCTATTGTTTTAACTATGCCTTGTACAGATTGCATTAGAGACTAATCAGTCAAATTCATTCTCTTTTGAACAGGCTTTTTTGATGTTAGTTTTGTGATCTTATTCTGATCCCTGGAACCACATGTCTGTTTTTACTTCCAATTCTTCCTGGCAAGCCAGTTAATTTATAATTAGCCTATATCTCAATGGATCTTCATCATATCTTGCTCCTTCCTCTATAATCCTTTGAATTTACTGGCTGCAAGATGGGAATTGCTGACATCCTTCCGCACTGGGAAATCCAGTGCCCTGGCAGATGAGGAAAGAGAAAGCCCCATGTTTTTAATCATACAAATCAAACATTTCTATATTGGATGCTAGAGTTCCATCACAAATTCAGTTTCCTCCCCAAAAATTTTAAGGATATTTTCTTGATCGAATGTCTCTTTCTTTGGTATTAGCTGAACCATTTCCCGAGCCTTTAAATAGTTGTTCCTTAAACAAATTTTCATAAGTGTCTCTGATGTGAGTTTTTTGGAGTTTCTTATGCACTTGTGTAAGAAATGGAGTTCTTTAAAACAATCAAAAATAATTATTTATTTGAGAGCGAGCGAGAGAGAGTGACAGAGAGAGAGACAGAGAGAGAATGGGTGTGTGCCAGGGCCTCCAGACACTGCAAATGAACTCCCGACATATGCACCCTCATATGCTTTATACGGGCACTGGGAAATTAAACTCAGGTCCTTCTGTGTTGCAGGCAAACACCTTAACCACTAAGCCACCTCTTCAGCCAAGAAATGGAATTCTTTTAGTGCCTTGTAAGTCAAAACCTACTCAAGATGTCAAAAAGTAGAAGCTTTAATTACAGAAAACAGAAGCCATTGAATTGCAAACAGGTAATTTACAAACACAGCCAACCAGGGGGAAGAGTAAAGCTTGTTTGAGAACTTGAATATTTATGGATTGACTTTATGAAATCATAATTGAAGAAGTAATTCAATAGTAAATCCACACCCCCTTCCACCTAATTGAAATATATTTGGCGAAGTATATTGGATTTTCCCTTCAAGTCAGCACAATTTTGTGTGTTGTTTGGGAGGAATGTAAAACTAGGAATAAGTTATTGTATATATTTTTGGTCTAGAACTGGACTTCAACATTTAGAGCAATAGAGACATAAGCTAGTTTTCTGTGTGTTTAAAGGGATCAGACTTTAAGGTCTGTGACAATGACTGGTTAGTTCATCTGACATGACATCCAACTAAGAGCATGATTGACGTCACTTGAAGAGAGATGACTGGAGGAATGAATGTGGCCGTGAGCTCTACCTGTTTTCAAGTCAGAAAAAAAATGTTATTTACCTCAGTCAGGAGGATTTTTAAAAATAAAGAACTTGTATACTTCCCTAATTTCTTTGATCCACGTGAAAAGCAAGGTGTTGGATATCACTCAGATCCAGGGCTGTCAACAGGGATTCATAGGCGTCTATGCTAATTTAACATGAGCAGGTCAAGGAATTCAGTGTTGGTCTGTGCCTCCAAAGATGAGGTTCTATCTGTCATGACTTAAGGAAAGGTTAGGAAAGGCTGTAAACAACATTTTCTAAAAGAATGACACCTACTGTGAGGATAACCACTCAAATCACACCCAAGAGTATACAGTCAACAATGCTACCAAGAAATCCCCAAGTAAATTGGGACTGCCAGATAGTATAGTAATCAAAAGAAAGAAGTTGTTTTGAGTTTTTGACTGACTCTTAGTAATAACTCATGTGCAGGCTAAAGTGTAGAAAGGAAGATAGATGAAGGATGTGATTTACAAAAGAAATTTTTGTTATTAGGGGGTTTGCACAATGCTGACAGAGAAGAACATGGATGATGACAATGGTCAACCATGGAAAAGCCACTGCTGTTGAGCACCATGAGTGTAATTGACGTACTACAGTAGAGAAGTTCACTGCTATTAGGACCAATTTATCACCATTGGTGGATCATATGACCATCTTCCCAGATGTTCCACTTGCACTCACTTCTGATGAAACAAGTTGCCAACCAGGGAAGCATTTTGTTTCTGAAATATCAGTGCCAAATTGTGGCAACACATTGATTCAGATTAATAAGTTTGGAGTGCATAAGGTATCATGAACTTTCACAGTGAGAAAAAAGTTTGGGGCATTCAATGGCTTAACAATGAAAGGAAATGCTTATCTGTGGGGATGGTGCAGTAGGTGATACATATAACACCTTATTAAATCCAGGGCAGTGAGAATTGCCTGTGGCAGGTGTGTCCATAAATTCTGGAAAGAGGGGCTGGAGAGATGGCTCAGTGTTTAAGGCACTTGCCTCCAGTGACTAAGGCCCCGGGTTCAATTACTCAGTACCCACATAAGCCAGACCCACAAGGTGTGGCCCTGGTGCTCTCTCTCTCTCTCTCTCTCTCTCTCTCTCTCTCTCTTCTCTCTCTCTCCCCTTTGTGCTAGAAAATGAATAAATAATATATATATATATATATATATATATATATATATATATATATATATATATATATATATATATTTTAATTCTGGAAAGAGAATTTCATGCAGACTACCTTCAAGGAGATAGAGAAAACAGTTAATTTTTTCCTTCCCACTTTGACTCAAGGCACTCGTGTCCTATCATTTTCAGAGATCTCTGTCATTTCAAATTGACTGCAGTGTGGGTAGATTATCCAGCATCATAACCAAAAAAATACTCTTGGTCTATTGTAAGACTGAAAGCCTTCTGGCTTGATTCTCTTGTTGCTTAATAAATGTTTGTCCTCTATGTACTAGTATGTCTCCCAAGGGGCTTCAGGGGACAAAGTAGCAGGGTTAACTTACAGAAAATGCTTAACTGGAGTCCTTGAATTGATGATCATTATTTTTGAATAACGTGTTGGCAAAAATCCATACTCTGTATCCAGGTGGTAAATGAAAAAGAGGCTTTGCCTCACACTCATTGTCTAACAGCTATTAGAATCTATCATCAGTCCTTTCAGGGTCCCCTACAGACACCAAACTGTCAATACTTAGAAAAGAAGGATGAATGGAGGGAAAGACAAGGCAGTTTGACGAACTTTAGAGCATAAATGATGTAATTTTTTTTTTAAAAGAACTGCTCTGTTAAGATCTAGGAAGGCTAACCTTAGAAGTCCAGGTTAGGGTTATGTTTGCTTCTGCCAGCATCCATTTGAGATTCTCTTTTAATTGAACATTAAAATACTCTAAATCTGTTATCATGGGAGTGATATGGAAAAAGAAGAATCAATTATATGTCCTGTGATTGGGTGCACTGGTATATAACATTGACCACAATCTGTGGTGTTTTCAAGTAAACTTCTCTCATGAAACTTGGACAAGAAGCATATTTTGTCTTGTCTTACATGGATAGTGTGGCTTCAATAAAGGGATCACAAGCTTGCCTGGGCACAATCAGAGAAAGTGTGAGCTGAGTCAGAACACAGTGGGATGCCCTCAATAGGATGGGAGCATTGATGGGGTCTACTTGTCAAGAACTCCTGTGCCCACTGCTTGATGGATTTGTCTTTCAGCAATGATTTTAGTTTTGCTCAAGATCAGAAACTTCTGAGTCAGTTTTTTTTCACACTGTATACTATGTTCAAGCTAATCATGACAATGTATACATATAGACAAATATAGTATGTTGCCTAAATTTCTAGTGGATTCAGAAGGCAATAGGTTGAGCCTCAGAATATTCTGGGTTAGGGGCAGATTATTTGAGTTTGGCTGGTGTCATAGTCAGCCACATGCCACTGGGATGAATCTTCAAACCAGTTAAGCAATTTGGGGGAGGAAAGTATTTACTGAAACCACAGATTGAGGGGAAGTTTCATAACAGCAAAAGAGGCTGGCCCTCTTTCACAGGTCCAAGCAGAGAGAAAAACCCATCACCTATATGACACATAGAACAGCAAAGAGGCAGGAGGGCCAAGGAGAGAATTTCTTCCCCTTTATATAGCCTTAGGGTGGGGTCTTGCAACCCTTCCCCAGATTTAATGGCTTCCTGAGTCTCTGGAATTTCCTTCTTGTACTGCCCACACAGGAAAGGATGTTTACTTCTAGTTTCTTTGTGCTTCTTTACATCCTGCCCCCTACTGAGAGGCTGCCTTCCTGTAAACACCCTCAGAGACCCACCCAAGATAATTAAAAAGATCCAAGTTGACAACAAAACCTAACCATCACAGCTGGAAAACAGGTTCTGTTTGATCATTAGTCATTGTCTTTGTTAGAACCAGGAAGTTTCTGGTGATGTTCTAGAAGGCTAGCCAAAAGCTATTGGGAACAAAGCTCATTTATTGTGAGTGTCGTATCCCACAGAGGAGTTTGTTTCTATGAAATGCTGAAACTTGTCGTTGTTATGCTCTTTGCCATGCTATCCTCTTTTAGAAGTAGGTTTCTGTCAGCTTGAAGGTATCACACCTTATCTTTTATCTTTTATCCATCACACAACAAAGGCTATATGTGATACGGAAGTTTTCAATGCCTGTTTTCACTGAATGGGTGATGACAGTGGTATTTTGAGTGATAAATCCTCAGATATTTATATGATTTGAAGACCCTATTTTGTCCACTTTACCTATTTCTGATTATATCAATTCCATTAGACATAATTTCAGAGCCACCACCATCTGGCAGTATGAAGGATCTTATTTTTTGATTATTGTTTCAGTTTGCTATATGACTTCCAAATCATGGGCCATGATCTCATTAGATACCATCCTCAGAGTATATATGCCTTTAAGATGATTTGAACCTATGGGTCCAAAACCCAATGGGCACTTCTAACTTATGGAGGGATCATGCTACCATGGATTCCAGTGACAAATTTAGAAGCTGCTAAGTTTTGAAACCAAAGCTTTGAATGTAATTCGGTAAGGTGTGGGTGGGAGGAACAGCTTGGGTCAAATATCAAAAGGCTGCAATAAGGGCATCTCCTTTTTTATTCTGGGGTCTATTCAGAGCAATATGCCTGGTGAGTGTCTCCTATTGAATGAAGTGTTGTGCTGGTTAGACTGGATACAGAAATTTCACTTCAGTCTAGACCCTTGTGCACCATTATTTATGACAGCAGCCTGTTAGAGGATATGCAAGCTTTGTTAAATGCTGACTTTGTCTGGGTCCATTGGGAGATTTCCTTAATACTATGAAAGGCTGAAAGTGGATTCATTTTCTGGTTATGGTCTATCTGCTGATCTCAAGAGCCAGGAAATTTAGGCAGTTTTATGGAAAGGCATTAGGGCATATTACAATTTTTGTAAAGTAAATTTGATCCTCATCATCTCAGTAGAAAAAGATGCTGAGAAAAGCATCTGTGATGTCAGCTGCTGCACACCATGTTCCTCGAGCTTGAGCAACAGGCTCTGTGACAGTCAGCATCTGCTTCCATTTGTGCCAAGAGTGCCAATAAGTCATCAAGCCTCAAAGTCCCAGGACAGTTTCTAGATTCATACATTTTATTTGTTATTGTGAAAAAAAATCTGAAAAGAATCAACTCAAGAGAGGAAGGGTTTATTTGGTTTATTTTTGCTTATAGATTGAGAGTATACAGCTCCAACAAGGTTCCAATTCCAAAATTGCCAAGCTGGGGATCAACCATTCAGAATACTTGTGTTTATTAGGGATAACTGAATCAAACATCACATGGGTAGAGGAAAGAGCAATGGTGCCAATTATAGAGGCTGTCTCTGCTGTGACCCCAGTGGTTCCTCACTGAGCCTCCCATGGCCTTTTCCCTGGTTATGAGTTCCTTGATAGGAATTCATCAATCTTCCTTGAGATACACTATTGGAAGTAAGAGGCCTTCTTTTCTGGAAGGTGTTTGCCATTCCTTTTAGTTTGAATGGATGCCTCCTAATAAATTCAAGAGTTTATTAAAGTTTTTCTCCAGCTTCCTGGCTGGAGTGGATGTTACTTTGCCAGATCCTAGGGTCCAGCCCTAAGTTGTGTCTGGGGTGGGTCTGGAATTCCAGCTATACATATACAAAGAGCAGTCTGAGCTCAAGCCTGGAGTTCTTGTGGTTTGCCAGTTTCAGTGTCCTTGCTTGCTTTTGGAGTTACTGGTCTCTGCTTGCTTGAACCTAGGAAAGTGGGGTCGGACAGGTTCTTGTGCCATTATTGAACATCCCCTGGATCTGTAACTTCACTAAATTCCTCCCTTCATAAACTGTGCCTGGTTTGGAGGTTCATCCCAGTGCAGAAAGCAAGGGGAATATGGCTATAACACCCATAAGCTCGCCCCCAATAACACACCTCCAACAAGGTTCCAATTCCACAATTGCCATCAGCTGGGGATCAACCAATTATATAGATTGTAATAGATAGCCAGGAGAATGAAACTAGAAATTTCAGTCTGCTAATGGCTAATATGTGTTCTTCCCACACCCTAATTGTAAAGTGAAGGTTGGCTCATGTTTTCGAGTGGCAAGAAATTTATCACAGGTGGGCTAGATCTACTAGAGCCAAAAGAGTGCACTGTTGAGGATGGAGAGATCTTCAGGTGTTTTCATTTCCCAATATTCCATCTCCTGGTGTCAGGAGATGGGAAGGAGAGGTGTATGATATTTTTGTCAACTTGATTGGATTGAGAAATGCGTAGGGTATGGTAGAGATGACGGCTCACACCTATAATCTCAGCATTTGGAAGGCTGAGGGAGGGACATTGATACAAGTTTGAGGCCAGCCTGAGTTACACAGTGAGTTTCGGGGCAGGGTGGGCTATGACTTGAGATCCTGTACCCACTCTCTCCACCCATTAGAAAGGCATGTCTAGTACATTAGTGAAGCATTTCTTTGGTTGTCTGTAAGGGTGCTTCAAGAGAGGATTAACTGAAGGAGTGGAACGGGTCCTGAACGTGGATGGCAACACCTTATGGGCTGAAGTCCTGGACTAACTAAAATCAGTGAAGGCAGAAAGCCAGCTGGGTGCCAGCTTTCCACCCTGTTTCCTGGTTTTCCAAGGTGTTAGAAAGCTGTCTCATCCCGCTGATGCCACCAGGTTTTCACCACTATCATGGATTTTATACTTAAACCATAAGCCATGTAAACTTCTCCTCCCTTAAGTTTCTTCTTATCAAGTATTTTATCACAGCAATGAGAGAAGTAACTAATATGAGCAAGTGATGTCCCCATAAGGAAGTACTCTTCACTGCTTAACAAGATTCTTTTATCCTGGAGGTGAACTAACCAAGTCTCTACTATCTTTTCAGATTGCTAAGTGAGGGGCATTACTTTCTTTTTCTTTGAAGGTACCAGTCTCAATGGCTGGCTATATCCAAGTTTATCTTTACTAGTGACCTACTTGGAACAAACAGAAGTAAGTGCATGTATCTTGGCCTAAAAGTTTTTCAGTAGATTTGGGCTTTGTTATCTGACGATTAGGAAATTGATTCCCAAACTTTCTTTGAGCACGTCTAATCTAAATTGACCAACCAGATGAGTAGATCTGGGTACTGAATTCTGAGCAGCACAGCCAATGGACCTACTGGAGAACAGTAAGATTCTATAAACATCCACCATTGCTCATCAGCTGTGTCCATGATGCACTTACAAATTGAGACCACTTTGGCATGGCTACCAAATATGGCATTATTTGGAATGGACTTCCACCATTCAGTTACCCTGCTTAGATGTGTCTGCCATATAATTTTAATGCAGTCAAATTGACAATGAAAACAGCATTTTTATACTCAAGAATCCACCTGAAAACTGAGTGTGGTGCTCATGCCTAATACACCAGAACTGAGTAGGCTAAGATAGGAGGATCACCATGAGTTTGAGACCTTCCTGGGCTAGAGAGTAAAACCTGGCCTCAAAAATACAAATAGTATATATATATATATATATATATATATATACATATATATGTATATATATATATGCAAATGTAGTCATTGTAATATAAATTTGAATTGGTTAAAATCATTTAATATTTAAATGCCTATACTTTTGATTATGGTAAGGCAAATTATGGTATATCCATAAAACTAGTAAAAAACTAGACTTTTGAAGGAGAAATATGGAAGAAGTCGCTAAAGTTCATTAAAAATAAGTAAAAGAAATTTCATCTCTAAAAGAATTTGAGGGTTGGGCTGGAGAAATTGCTCAGTGGTTAAGACAATTGCCTGTAAAGCAGAAGGACCTGGGTTCTGGTCCCCAGTACCCTTGTAAAGCCAGATGCACAAGGTGATTATGTTTTCATTTCCACATTTTCAGCTTGTATTTTCCAATTCTATACAAATTCTATATTCAGACAAAAAGACAAAAATTATTTTATGTCTATTGTTTCCTTATGGTGACTAAAATATTTATTTTCAGAATTATGTAAGATAATTGAAGTTGAAGTTCTATCCCAGGTCCATTGATGATAACATTGATACGCATGAACGTTTAAGAAGTACTGAATTAGCCAGGCGTGTTGGCATATACCTTTAATGCTGCCACTTGGGAAGCAGAGGTAGGAATACCACTGTGAGTTCAAGGCCATCCTGGGACGACAAAGTGAGTTTCAGGTCAACATGGGCTAGAATGAGACCCTGCCTTGATAAAGAACAAATAAACAACAACAACAAAAAGAAATACTGAACAAGATGGAAAAACTCAGAATTTTAATCATAATACATTGTTGTGGCAAACTGTAGGTTAGCATTTTATTATGTTTCTAAATGTCCCATGATTGGATACTTCTTTGGAGAACTCCAAAGATGAGCCTGAAATAAAAATAAAAACAAATAAAACAATTTACCTATCAACTTATTTTGGGGATATTAACATAAAATGTTTCATTTTGTCTTTGCTGTATTCTAGACAGCAAATGTTCTCATGGCTCCAACATTAAATTTGCTTTGCCATCTCGTTGACATTTTACACAGTTTATGTCCTGAACCCAGCTGCAGAAAAGAAGCTTGCAATCATCTTTGAGACTATACCATTTTGTAGTTATACATTCATATTTATAGCCATGAGTTCCCATGATACATTGGCTCAGAATATGTGTTCAACAATACCAAAGGGCCTTCTGACTTCTGAGGATAAGTTGTTGTTGGTGAATGGGAAGCTGCTGTTGTATACATTTTTAAAATGTTCTTCTTTCATTGGATGTCTCTATCTGAGGCAGAAGGCAAGTGGATATATTCTTTAATAAAAATCTGCCCTATCATATCTACAGAGCCCAGGAAATATTCCAGAGGAAGTGGAGGACAGAGTAAGTGCTGCTCTCACTCCTAGCCTGAGAGCCTCCTCTAAGGAGATAGCGGTAGACCTGAGGAGACTCAAAACTCATCAAAGCAGAAAATCAGAGGCTGATGGGATCTCAACAACATAAGGAAACTTATGAAATACCCCTGAGGCTCAGGGAAAATTTGGAAGATGGGACAGAAAGACTTTAAGAGCCACAAGGTGGGGAGATTCATTCTGTTATTGTCTCCCTCACAGAGACTGACTGGTGCATTCAAGACCCCATAGTGATTATCAATAAGCCCACCGAGGAGGGCCTTCAGTGGAATGGGGATGGGGGAGAGGAAACATAAAAGTATAATCTGATGAGAATATGGCTATTATGCTATATGTTCAAACAATAAATTTCTCAATTAAATAAGAAATAAAAATTCCTACTACAGAAAATGTATGTCATCATCTGCTTACAAGAGAAATTTTAATTGTGAACAACTAACTTCTCATTGTTAATAAGCTGTGTTATACTATATATTCAGGGGTCCAATATTTTAGTCAATTAAAACTTTACAAACTAATGAGCTGAAACATTTGGTGCTACTCTTTCTCCTAAAGAGGATGGAAAAAAATCCCTCAGGATCTATGTGAACAAATTTTATTTTGTTTAATTAAAAGCACATTAATTAAAATGCTGTTTGACTCATTAATGATGCCTTCAAATATAGTTATTTATCTTTCTTCTTAAGGACAAATGAAGTAATTATAAGTCAGGCATTACTTTAATGTAAGCTGTGACTAGGTAAGTGCATGATTTATAATCTGAGAGAATGCTTACCAAAATAAATTTGCATGAAAATCATTAGCCTAAATGACAGTAAATATATTTTAGTCAGGACCATCTTGGGCTGACTTGTGAAATGGGTCAATTAACATTACAGCTTCATTTTTTTCTTCTTTATGTACCTGTCCACTCCCTTTCACTAGTTTCATTCAATGCAGTCTCATACTCTTCCCTCTATACATACACATTCTTGAGAAGTGGCAACCAGTAATTGAGAAAGATGAGTATTGTTCTAAATTCTGGAGAGGTACAAAGCTTTCCCACAAGTATTAGAAAGGTCATTGTAGTTGTGAAGGATGTGAAGGGTTATCATGACCTCACTAGCTACCAGGTTAAGCACACATACAATGGAGCTTCTCTGTGAGACATACTTTAGTGAAAGTGTTTCCCTGCTGGTAATATAATCACAAAACAATAGAAGAAAGGAGCATGAAGGCCCTGCAAAGTTCAAGACCTATTCTATTACAGGAGCATGAGACATAGCTGGGATTCAATCCTTGACTCAGTCATTACTAAAATAATTTAACCATTGTTAATTGTTAAATTACAATGAATGATTGAAATGGCATGCACACATTAATTTTTATCATTGCATACATATGTATACTAATATATATTCTACAATGTGTTTTATGTAATGCATTAAATTCTATATTATGTATACTTGTGTGTATGCATACATACATGTACATATATATGTGTATAGATAAAATAGATGATAGCTGATATAGATAGATATAGATATATACATATGTGATCATAAACAGGAATATAATGTCTAAAAAGACCCTCATAGATGGCATACTAGGGGTATAAAAGTTAATAATGGGGCCCTTGTAAATTTCATTCCAATCAAATTGTCACTCCTTGAGGTTTCTTGAATGTCCTTCAGTGTGTGAGGTCATATGTAATCACTCATTTATGTCTGCACAGAGAGGTAAAGGATGCCACTAATCAGTGTGAGACACATGCCACAGATTGATTGGAGATGAGTGAGACATTATGAGCATCTCAGAAAATGCCATCTATATCCAAGGGCAAAATGTCACTCTTGAAAATTGCAATCAATGTCATTGTCCTTGTAGTTGTTCACTATGAGAGAAGCTTGACTATTAAAATGATGCCTTGGAACGAGAATCTTCGAGTAACATGCGAACAAAAGACACTCAGTATAATTCCCTCTGTGCTTATTTTTGTCCTTGAAGGTTTGAGAAACTCTGGCCTTCCTTTCTTTGGATGAAGCAGAGCCTGTATACATTCAAATCAGGCAGGACTCAACGTAATCCATTTTTCTATCTGTTTCTGTCTTCAATTTCCAAAGTGCTTCAGCCTGTTGAAGGATATGTGAGAGTACAAGGAAGCCCATAGCATCTGTACATGCTGCTCATGCTAGTGTCCTTGAGCTAATCTGGTCAATGACAGAGGGTGGAGTGCCCCTAAAATGTATATTTTCTTAAATGAGTGATTCAAGCCCCCTGCTTCCCATGTTTTGTTCCCACTGTTAAATTTAATTAACTCTGAATAATTTTCACTGTTTTGTACAGTAGAAATACACTCTATTTTTATAACAATGTATAATTTTCAAGTGTTTCCACATATATTATTTCACATGATCCTAGCATTAGGATTATATTTTTCTTCTGATTCTTTATTGAAGTGAAGAAGGAAGCTCAGAAAAGACCATTGACTTAGAATAACTCTCTGCATGACCCAAATGCTAGAAAATGTAGCAGTTCCCTTTTCATTATTTCAGATAACCTGATAGTTAAATTGTCCTTCCTGGTGGGTTAAGGAGTCCATTATTGCCTCCTTTCCTGACATATGCCACTAAAATATGCTGGTTTGGCTATTTACTGGTTTCTGTTTCTTTGGATGCTGATAGATGTGCTTATTGTAGAAAAGACAGAAATAAGCACATATTCTTATTTTTCTTTGATATTTGACTAAAACTATCTTAATTTTACCTAGATAATATTTTTTCAAACCCCCATAAACATTTTTAACAATACCAGTGCCTTTCATAGTTACCTAAGTAACATGAATTCAGTAAGTGTTAGAGATTTACTGCCCCCACCCCATGGATCTGTACAAAGTAAACTTTCCTCTTTTTGATTATAGAGTGTCTTTTCTACTACGATGATTTGGGTAACTGGAAAAAGAGATTAATCATTTCTGTGTTTCTAAGATTAGTTCTAAAATATCAGTATTGGCCTATTATCTGGCATGTGTGTGTGTGTGTGTGTGTGTGTGTGTGTGTGTGTGTGTGTGTGTGTGTGTATTGTGCATGAGAGAGTGGATATGTGTTTGTGTGATGGTTAAATTTATTTGTCAATTTGACCTATGTAATAATCCAAAGTAGTCTTGTGTGGGTCTCTGAGTTTGGTTGCAGAAGGGATTGACAAAATCCTTTTAGGAGGAGGTCCCTTCTCCAGAGTGAGTCTTTCCCCACAGTGGGTGGGCCTTCTTTAGTCTTCTTTCCTTTAGGAAGCTTGAGGGGAAGGGAAACTCTTTTTCCTTCCTCCCCTGGCTGTTGGTGCTTGTTCATGACTTGCACTTTCATCCTGCTCTTCTACACTTCTTGGACACTGGAACACAGTTTCCTCGGCTTAACATTGTGGACTGAAGAACAGTCACTCCCCAGGGAGCCATCAGGCCTTCACGGCTGGATTGGAGCTGATGAGGCATCCAGCCATGTGGACTGAACATCTCCTGGTTTCTTCACCTGTGGGCTTGCAGGCTGCTAGTGTTAGACTGTCGTAAGCTACCCCAATAAATTCCATTTTACTACAATCCATTCTATCAACTGTTTCCTCTAGAGAACCCTGATTAATATAGTGTGTGTGTCTGTGTTTGTGTGTGTCTGTGTTTCTGATGCCTGTGTATTCTTGAGTTTGTGTTCATATACATGTCTGCCACAGTGCCTGTGGAGGTCAGAGGACAACTTCAAGTGCTAAAACTTATCTTCTACTTTGTTTGAGGCAGGGTCTCATTGAATGTCAAGGGTTTCTGTAGTCCCAGCCTCCTGAAAGGAGATTCTGCAGGCTCTGCAACCCATCTTGCCTTAGGCTCTCTGTGATCATTGACGCTAGTGCCACAGACCAGCATTACATAAATTAAAACCCAAGTTTTCCTGTTTATGCAGTGCTGTAGTCAGTTCTAGCATTGCTGGGATGAACATCCAAACCAGACACAGTTTATAGGAAGAAAGAACTTATTTCTAGCTTATAGATTCAGCAAAATTCCATTAGTGGTGGAAGAATCTGGATCCCATTCATAAATGCAAGCAGACAGAGAAAACACCACCAACCAGCAAACAATAAAAGCAGCAAGCATGAATCAAACTGTCAGCAAGCACAGTCTCCCAGAGCACAGACCTCTCTGCATATCCTTGGGCTGGAATTCAAATTCATTCCCAAACACACCTTTGGGCTAGACCCCAGGATCTGCCCCAAATGACACCTCCACCAGCCAAGCAGCTGAAG
This sequence comes from Zapus hudsonius, assembly GCA_004024765.1. Taxonomy (NCBI): domain Eukaryota; kingdom Metazoa; phylum Chordata; class Mammalia; order Rodentia; family Dipodidae; genus Zapus; species Zapus hudsonius. Next base: position 33,867 of record PVHP010004975.1, read on the forward strand.
ACTCAAGTTAAAAGCTTTAATAAAACACCTGAATCTATGTGGGACATCCATTCCAACCACCTGACGTTCATAAAATTCATAACCATCTCACACTCTAAACTGCATTCAGCCCAATTTCAAAGGTCCCATCAACTTTACCAATATGACTGTTTCTTAATTTTTCATCCTATAAAATCAAAACAAGTTACATACTTCTAACATATCATGGCACATATTAAATATTTCCATTGTTATGAGGCATAATAAGAAGAGATTGGACAAATGCAAAATCAATAACCATCAAGTAAACATCATCAAACATAAGCAGTTGTAGTCCAACATCTATAACCAGTGATGACCGTCTCTGGATTTCCAATTCCACCCCTCCTGCTGGTCTGAGTGGCCAGGGAAATCTTCCATCCTGAACCAGCAGCACTAAATGGTAGCCTCTTCTAAGTCCTTGTATATTGATAACAACTTTAGGTCTCCATTGTAAATTATGCTGCATCTTACAATGGCCTCCCTGCCCTCCAATAAGGGACATTGCCCTACTTCACTTGACATGTCTCAGCTGTGGCTCCTGAAATCATATGCATTTCATGACCAACTTCCATGCATTTTTATGCTTCCAAAACCAATTCCAGTTGTGCAGGGACACAGCCATTTTTAATACAGAGAGGAAATAAATCCGGACCTTGAAGAACAGGTTCCTTCCTTTCAATTATATCCTTTCAAACGAGTTTGCATTTCTACTACTCAGTCTTTCCTGGGTGGAACCATTTTAGACAACTTTTCCATTATTTAAATGTAAAGTAGTTGGACCATCCTTAATGATGAAATGTGCTTGACAATTATACCTAACTCTGTGCCAGTAACTTTAATCTTCCTTGAATTTTTAAAACTATTAATCTTGTGTCTTTCAGTTTTATATCTTCCACCAAAGACACTAGACCTTTGACTTCAAATTCAATGTTGTTCAAACTCTCTGGGCAATAGCAGCAGAATACAACAGCCTTTCTGCCAGTAGCCCAGTTCCACCAAAGTTCTCTGCTGTCTTTCCTTCTCTATGTTTTCAATTATCAATCATTTATGAATCTATCTTTCTATAATCTGTCAAGTATTAATTTTCTACCATTCATATTTCACCTAATACCTATGTATCCACTTATAAATCTAATGATCCTTTCCCAGCATCAGATATGTGCTTTTGCAAATACTTTTATTCCTTGGTTGACTTCCTGTATGACTAAGATGCTTGGGAAAGTTGCTATTGCTTTCCTGAGATGTGATTTGAACCAAAGTTTATCTCAATACTAGCTTCAAAATATATACAAAAAAGGTAACTTCTCAGAATTGCAGTTTTCATATCTATGAAATAAGAAATAGTATATACTGCACAGCTTTTAAACTCCTTTGCAAGAACTACATTAAATAATATACACATTGTCTTTTTTGTGATATCTGCCACTTGTGTTCAGTAGCTATCTTGGTAGAGAACTGTTAATTTGGTTGTTTAGGCCTGTTCTTTCATTTCTAATACTTTCAAATATCATATGATCTAGTCATCACAAAGCCATTGACATAACCACCTTTCACTAGAGATCAGTGAATCCACTGGATTTTTCTGAGTTGAATAGAACAACTGTTGGTTTTCATGATGGAAGCAGACATATGACTTCCATTTGTAGCTACTTACAACTGGGTGCAGAGATCCAAGAAATATATTGTAATAGGTCAGGAAAATTAAGAAAAAAATCAATATTTTATACATATGGACTTTGCAAGTTTGTCTGTTTATATACCCATGCCAATAAAATTACATATTGTCAGAGGAGGAATCACAGCTTTAAATAAATACTTTAGAGATACAAGAGTCTGCATTTCAGCTTTAGTTACTTATGATCATGTATATTTACTATAGCTCATTTTTTCTTAATTTTAAAAATATCTCTATATTTTATAAAATGATTATTTATCATTTGCCCTTTTTTACCAAAGTTAGTGTTTCTCTCTGCCAAGAATTCTGGTTGAAAAACCTCCATGTGGAATATTTATTAGGAAAGAAGATAGAACAGAAGGTGCTATATTTTGTTATGATTTTTGTGCTTAGATTCTATAAGACATTTCCACGAAGTGCTAATATGATTTTATATATGATAAGTAATCAACCTTTCAATTCTGTTTATTTTGTCTTTAGGGAAAGAATGCTAAAAAATACTCAGGCAGCAAACTCCAGATCATAACTGTATTATAGTTTGTTATCGCTGTGTCTGACTTTTTAACATAGATTATCCTTTAAAGATACATTATTACTTTTATATAGAAATAGTAAAATGACTTTTATTCCTGATTTTGCATTCAAAGAAGAGAGCTGTGCTGCACTGCACATACATACTCACATTTCAGAGTTGCTTTTGCTTATTCTTTTTATTTTGAATATATGTATTTGTGTGTGCCGGGTGCAGACGTATGTGTGCATGTGATGGCCAAATGCCAACCTTGGGTATCATTTTTCATCTGCCATGATCCATTCTTTGAGACAAGATCTTTCACTGGCCTGAAACTCACCAAGTAGGTGGAATGGTTACTTAGTAACATTTAGGACTTTGCCTCTCTCTGCCTCCCCTCTTCCTTACATTGAGATTACAAACAGGTGTCACCATGCAAATATTTTTGTTATTTGAGTTCCAAGAATCTAATTCTGGTCCATGTGCTTTTAAGACAACTACTTTACCAACTGAGTTATCTCCCAGCCCCTGCTTTTCCATATATTTGTTTTACCTCTAGGTATTTTTGTTCATAGTATTTGCTACTTCTATTATCAGATAAGTTATCTATAAGTGACTATCATAAAAGTGTCCCATAATAAAAGTCACTTGCATCATTTATGTTTTTGTTCCCAGAATCCAGCAAGTAGCTGGTGGTCACTTAGAGAATGCTACTGGAGTGTGCTTATTTATTCAGTGAATATTTTGCAATTCAGGAAAAAAAATTCTCCCCTAAGAGAATGTACTCATATGTAGCTGCCCATCCCTACCTCTAATGTTTCCATTTTGAATAATCAATATGTCTCAGATAATCATGTTGATATAAAGGAGATGACTTGGAAATGATTTCATAGAGTATGCAATCGATAATTACATGTATTCTTTGACTTCTTAATATTTTATATCTCTGCTCATGTACATGGTCCAAAGCTGTCTTTATAACTTTACTATAAATAGATAAATAGATGATGTGAAAATTTGTGTACATTTTTGTATTGAGGTTACCTCTTGTTAACATTTCAGAATGAGATATTGTCATATGATATTTTGCATAGGTTAATGGTTGAATTTATTTTTCACATACTATGAGCTAAAACAAAGGATATGACTATTGTGTAACATCAGCTTTTCCCTGTATCAAGTATTCAGTAATCACATGGCATAGGTAAATAAGGAGAGGCCACAATACGTTCCTAGGTTTTTCTTGGCATCAGATGCTCGATGGTCCAAAGTAACTGAAAAGGCTCTATGATAAATTTCAGTGCCACCTAACATGGTGAGAGTTTTCAGATTATGAAACACCAATATTATATACAAATAATTAAAGGGTTTATATGACATTTCCAAGTGATATGCACTACATAATTTCTTGCATTTTCAGATTTCTTTACCATAAGAATTCCTAAACAGAGGAATCCTTTTGAAAAAATTTCAGATAAACATTTTCCTAGCAACTAGTAGTAACAGTCTGTTAATGCATGGCTGATCATTACTTTATTTGTAAAGAAACTCAACCAAACAACTTGCCCTTTTCTCCCTGGGAAGATTGGTAGACACAAACTGCAAGGCAGTTATTGTAACTCTTTCCTTCTCTCTCCAGCTTCTGATTTCAATCAATAAATCCTCTTCTCATATTATTCAGGCTTTTTAAAAAACAATTTTCTCCAATAATTTTCTGCAATGCTTATAAAAAGAATAAGCACAATGATACTTCAAGGCCACCTGGTTATTCACATATGTTTTATTCAAAATTCAAGGACAGAAAAAAATGATCTATGATGACAGAAGTACAAACAATAGTTACCTGTGTGTGTCAGGTGGAGCTGTGGTCTTATTTCTAGTATACTGAAGGCAAGAGACCTGGCTGTAGTTCTTGGTGTTTCTTATACCTTGATCACAGTAGGAATTTTGTGGGCACATGTAAACACTAAAATTCATTGATCTGTATACTTTTAAGATATGTATTTTTTGTTTCATTTTCATACCTCACATAAAAATCCAAATTATATAATGTCACAATAGATACTTTTATCCACAAATAACAAACAAAAATATTTTTCATCTTTCTGTGGAAGTTTTTGAGTCAAATCAAAAATGTGTCTTTTTATATAATTTAATTTTTTTATTTTTTTATTTTATTTTTTTTATTGTACATAATGAGTTACATTATTTAGTGGGCAAAAAATGAGTTGTTATCCCCAATTCTCCCATGCTCCCCCTCCCCCATCCCCAACCAGCTGGATATCCTCCTCCATGGGTCGTCTGGATTAGTCCTTGTGACAGGGGACCATGGATAGCCTAGTATTCAGCCGGCTTCTCCTGGCCCTAGTATGTTTACTGAGGGGTGCCATGCCTCTGATAATCTCCCCCACCACGGCTCTCACAATCTTTCCGCCCAGTTCCCTGAGTCATGGTGGGTGAGTATTAAGGCTGCTCTAAGGTTATGAGCTTAGGGATCTTTGTGTCAAAATTGTTGGTTTCTGTCACCCTGGCTAATCCTGTGTTGATTGAATGGCTGTGGCTGTGGGTCCCTTGTTCATCCCATCATTCCCTGTGGGGTTCCATAAGGATCCTCCACTATATGACTGTGGTGGCTCCTCTCTTGCCAGAATCTCAGCTATCTCCTTTACAAATATCACATCCTTTCTAGATTTATAAAGTCAACATTGTTTTAAACAAGTGACCATGCGTTTCTTGAACTATTTCCATGTAGGCTTTCATCAAGCAAACTAACTACACTAACTGAAATGGCATTTAACACAACGGCATTGATAATGGATTAGGATTATAGTTTTAATCTTTCTCTGCATGAACAAGACCTTATTTTAAAAGTTGCATAAGCTTAAAGGAAAATGTGGCTTTGGAGAGAGAAAATGGGAAGAATCAGGATATGTGAGTTTTGTTGCAGAGGGTGCAAGGAGATTCAGAATTACATGATTGGTAGGTACATTTTCTTTACTAAAGTGGGATTTCAAAAGAACTGGATTCAATGAATATATTTATGTTCACAAAACCAGTTTTCTTCCAAACCTCAAGTGAGTATTATCCACAATGAAACCAGTAGCAACGATTAGGAGGTTGGGAATACTAGCTATATCTGCATGTTTGGTTTCATATAAAGATCACGAGAATTGTTACTGATAACAGATGTTCCTATAGGACCCTTCATTTCATGGTCTTAATCAGCTCACCCAGAGAGGAGTTACAGGGCCATCAATCTCCTCATACAGCTCCCATAGCTATTTCCAGTGCTCAAGTTGGTTCCTTTTACAGGAAATTTTCCTCCAGTTTCATCTCTGACAACCACAACATATCCATTGAAATGTGGGATAGTAGTAGACAGAAAGAAGCTAAATTGAGGAAAGGAAAGACAATTTTTCTTTCCACTAGTATCAGGTACTCAGAACATAGTAATTTATCTTTCTAGGTTAAAAGAATCTGAGTCTAAATGTCCTGATCTCTTGAACTCATCAAATAATCATTTTTCACTTTAGTGTGTCATTGGCATCTTTGTCCATCTTGAATAGTGATGGGATTATTATATACATTGGTTCTGAATAAAATGCTAACTATTTGGACTTCACACATAGGAAGTATAGCTGATATGGGCAAAGTATTTCAAGGTGACAGAATTCAGCATTCTAATGTGTCTCCAAAGGAGTTCAGAGATGCTAATGCTTCAAACCGCACTGTCCTCTGCTGTGTGCCTGCGTAATCACTTCACTGGAATTGACATATTTGTCATAGGCAATCACATTGACAACTTTCTGAAGCGATAAATAATGGTGAGGACACCTATACTACTTTGCAGATGCCTAGACAGGGCACTTAATCTTCATGTAATCTTCACAGGATAAAGCCCAGGGGCATTCACATTGAGCATTCGTGCTTGGCTTATTGCAGGATACCTGAGGCTCCCCAGATTCAGCAAGCTTCTTGTCTAGATAAAGCTTTATGAGCATATCCATTTCTGCTTCATTTCTGTAGATGAGTAGGGCTGGAAAGATGATAATACAACACTTCCTTAAACAATATCCTGAGATATTCATATATTCATCACATAATTGTAACCATTGACATGTGCTTTCCACATAGCATGCATAGGAGGCATCAATCCAAGAATTAATTTTAACTGATCTTTAAAACATCTAGAAACACATTTTGTGCATTATTTTATGTAAATTTATCTTAAAAGCCTTTAAGGGCCAATATTTGGCAATATGCTGCAAAAGACTATACTTTTGAATGATTTAAAGCATGGGTTTTTGAGCCTTATTCTTTTAAAATGAAATCTAAGCTTTTTGATTTATTTAGCTTTGCCATGGTAGGAAAAGAAGTAGGTTCTCTATGCCTCAGTGTTCCTTTTAATAAAATGGAGACAAGTGTCATAGGTGAGTGAACAAATAAGAGCACTTGTAGAATAATGTGTCACTTATAAGCTCAATATCTTAGCAAGTAAAATTGTTCTAATGCTATACTGAAACGAAATTGTCTTCACCTCTCCTTCCCCTATTCAGCTACTCTAGGGATATAGTTTAACATACACCAATCACTCTATGAAAGTGATGCTACCTAGTGGGTTAACACATCAATAAAGCATGCTTTCTAGTTGAGAGTGTCATGATATGGCAGAGGAAGCAGATCATTGTAGCCCCTGGAATACCGAGCGCTGAGCACAGCATGGCCCATGTCCTTTTCTGATTCCTATGACATTTCTTGAAATGATGGTTTTATATTATTTGCACTAGATTGTGATGCTTCTCCTCACAGCTCCTATTTCACTTAGTGACCCATGGCCTCAAAACTGCTCAAGAGAAGTGCGGGAGTCTTGCCATCGGTTTTCAAGAGCACTGCACAGTTTATTGATGATGTGTGATGAGATGATGTGTAAGATGGAGGGTGGCCTCAGGGTTGCTATGGCAGTTCTACCATAGCAAACTAGACCAGGGACCTAAGAGAGAAAAATAGTGGCTCCAGATCTGCCTCTCAGTGCTTGGCCTTGTACAAAGTATTTAGCTTGAGTTGTGATGTCAAATATCATGAATTTCAATCTACCTCTCCATATTGCTTTAGTGACTCTAATCCCATCAGAAGCTATAATAAACAACCACATGACTAATTTACATGATAGACTAAGGTCTTTGATTTATAATTGTATCATTATAATACTGATACATCCACAATTGCAGGCAGTCCAGTCATGTTGCCAGCAAGACTCCAGGCTGTAGATCACTGTACTGCTTACAAGAAAGAAGAGACACAGGGGACTAAAAGTAGAAGCTTTTCTGCTAAGTTATATCTTTGACAAATTCTAAGAACAGTGCAAGTCTTGAGCTTTTTATATATCCATGTTAGTCTGATTGGGATTCCATAAAAAAAATGATCTAAGTTTGACTCAAATAACAGACATGTCTGTTCCTGATCCACATACCTGAAGTAAGAAGTCTGGTAAAGGAATACTTTCTGAATTTCACAGTTACCTTCTGTGATTTTACAAGGTAGAAGATATGAGAACATTTCTTTTCTCCATATGATAAAAAGGGCACAAATCTTATCATGGGGTCTCTAACTTCATGAATGAATCTAAACCTACTTTTCTTTTAATTACTCCATTTCTTCAAATACTATCACAACACAAGTTTTCAGATCCATTAGATCCAGATTTAGGAAAGATAAAATATTCTTTCCTCATAACTGATGTTTAGAATTAAGCAAAATATCCCAAGATTTCATGTTCATGGAAACTATTCTTCTCCCTTTGCTACTTGGAAAGACAGTAGTCATAAATGCTGCCAAAGCTAAGGAGCATAGAGTCCTGGATCAGCTCAGTTTGACTGCTAGTTAGCTTCCTGGTTGCTGTAAGAAAATGCCAGACAAGGTACAATTTGTGTTTTGCATTTATTTATTTGTTACTTCAGTGTGTGGAAAGTTTCAATCTGTGATCAGAGAGGCTAAAAGAGTTGCCATTTGGAAAATTGCCAATCTATTCAGAGAATCTCAAAGCTTTTATGGTTATTTTAATAAAGGTTAAACTCATTTTCAGAAAGGCTTATGTGTGAGTCTATCTTCAAATATAGTATCTTGTGATAAACAGATGTGTGTTGGAATTAACTATAGTGGTACAATTTCCTGAGACTGCTCAATGTTTAAAATGACTTTCACAGGATAGCACAATTTTGACAATGGGTAGAGCAGAGAGGATACTAACACAGATTCTAGCATAAACTCTCAAAATATGTTTATTCTAGCACTGTGTCACCTGATGCTAAAAACATAAATTAATGAAATTTTAATTTTTACCATGGAATCCTAAATAGTATTGTCAAAGATGTTGTCAGTAATTATTGAATAAGACATAGGTAGCTTAGGGGCTGGGGAGATGGTACAAACAGTAAAGTGCTGGTCACCTATGTATCAGGACCTGAGATCCACCCCCAGACCCTTTATCAAGAGACAGGCATGATGGTCCATCTGGGGATGCAGAGTTACGATCATCCCAGGGGTGGCTAGTTGACTTATTGTAGCCAAACGAGTGAGCTTTAGGGTTATGAGAGACCCTGTCTCAAAATAAGTTAGAGGGTAATAGGGGAATACTCACAATGTCGATCTATGGCCTTCACATGCAAACGCACACACATAATTGGACCCCAACACAAATGAACATAAGTACACAAATATGTACACACCATACACATATACACACTCATGAACAGTGAAAAAATAGCTCACATATTTCTTGACTTTTGAGAGTTTAAACAGAGGCAAAAGGCTGAACAAACATGGAAGCCAAAATAATTGAATAGAAACCTTCAGAATTTAAACTATTGATCATTTTTGATTGTTTTGTTCTCTGGTAGAAAAAATAGTTACATTATTTATTACTTTAAATACAAATTTTATTTTTATTTTTAATTTTATAATTGGCAGGGTAGAGTACATTTATTGATAAGCACAGTTCTAGTCAAATATTTGTTGTGCACAGATAATTTAACATCTAATGTCTAATCTCTTTTAACTGTGTGTCTGTGTGTGTGTGTGCAGGTGCACAATTGTGTATGAATACATACATGTAGAGATGAGAGGAAATCCTCAGGAGTTATTTTACCATTTTTGGAAAAGGGTCTCAATTTTCTGGAACTCAGCAACAGAGACCTGCCTGTGTCTGCCTCTGAGATGCTGGGATTATAGGCACATGTCAACACAGTCAGCATTTTACAAAGGCTCTCCTTATGAAACTCAAGTCCTCAAGCTTGTGAAGTAAGCATTAACTGACTGACCTGTTTCTCCAGCCCTCTATCCTCTCTTCACAATTACATTTTTCATGATGATAGCACATACTATCTATTCTTAGTAAATTTTTATAAATAGAGTATCATTAATGTAATTTTCCTGCTTATATCATTAGACTTATGTGTGCTATATGATATTGTAGCTTATTGTGTGTTCATTTACCTCAAGTCTACATTCATGGAGTTGAAGGAGGAATTTGTATTTTATTCAGTCTATATCCTTGTGCATGGCTTAGGGTGTCTGTCAATGTTTTTGAATAGAAGTCTAATACAGAACAAAATACTAGCTTCTGGGTGCTGCTTATTTTCTGACATATCTTTTACTTTGAACACTTTACCATGCTCTGCAGAGAACATGGAAATTCACCACAGGACACCAAAGTATCCTTCCTAAGCCCAGTTCTATTTTGCATAAAATCCTGATATTATAGGCTATCAGACCTTTGCCTCATTCTTTTCCCTTTCTCTTTTCTCTTGTTTACTTATGTCTTGATTTGCTCTGTCAGCTGTTATTCCTCCCTACTTTGAGTTAAAGTTAGTTTGTATGACTATTTCACATTATACAACATATGCTTATTGAAGCTGGATGCCCATCTCTCTCTATTATCTGCCTTCTACAGAATTTAGCACAGTGCCTAATAGATAGAAGAGAGTTCGGTAAATTTAATCACAGTGATAGTGATTGGGAAATACAATGGTTCATAAAAGATTAAAAGAACACAGATTGGTTATCGTAAACAGACGATCAAATCCTATTCTAAGTGTCTACAAACCAATGAAGTCTTTTATCCTGAATGAGAGAAATGGGAAGAGACAGTGGAGCCTAATGGGGACCAACTTGTAAAATTTTTGTTGGGGGTGGATTTTTGAGGTAGGGTCCTAGTCCTGCCCAGGCTGACCTGGAATAGTCTCAGGGTGGCCTTGAACTCATGGCAATTCCCTACTTCTGTGTCCTGAGTGCTGGAATTAAAGGTGGGGCCACCACACCCAGCTACATAAAGACTATCTCAAATTAAATATGCCTAATTCATGTAGAAAGGAGTTAACATATGCATCAAGTGTAATGTGTCAGCATATGCACACTTTCGAAAAAGAAAGATTAAAAATCTATAAACCAAACGCCCATCTCAAGAAGGTAGAATTTTACTATCAAATTGAATTTCAAGTTTGAAAAACAGAGTGAAATGAGTGACAGTGAAATGGAACATGACAAAATACTAAATGATGCCATTTAGAGATCAATAAAATCGACAAACATCTATCAAAATAGACTTCACGTTAAAACCTCACAATGATAGACAGTGGTTTGATTCTTTTTCTTTATTCCCACCTCTGTTTCATAAATGGATACCATTGACTTTTCAAGATAAACTTTTTTTTGCTACAAGCTTGAAAAAAGGGCTCATATATGAACCATGAAAACTAATGAACATGTTTTATTTCCTGTGCTTAATGTATGCACATATTTAATGTGCCACATATTTCTCTAATACCGCTACTCTTCTGATCCTACCCAAAGCCTTAGAGTCACATAATAATAATTTTAAAAAGCCCAATAGTCTAACTGAAAGAATTCTAGGAAATTTAACCAGCCAGAATTTTAGCATTACTAGAAATTATGATGTGATACCTGAAACACAGTCTAAAAAGGAATGGAGATCCTGGCGAAGTAGTAGCATAGTCATAGATTCAGCTCAGCTCTCCTGTCACAACACCAGCATGCATAAACAGAATTAGGAATGAGTGCTCTTCCTGGAGAGTTTGAAGTTCAAGGCTGCCGATGTGAATTGAAGGTGCTTATGTAGCCGATTTCCTGGCTATTGAAGAAAGAAAGGAGGCTCTGGGTATTTAGGGAGTTAGTTAGAAGCAAACATCCCTTCCAGGGAAAGGGGTGGGGGGGCGCAGGCAGGTGGTACAGAGACTCAGGAAGACAAAAAGTTTGGAAAAGGGTGGTGAGACCATGTCCTAAGGCTATATAAAGAGGAAAACACCTGCTTAGCTGATTCTTGAATGGAGCTGCCTGCAAGTGGTGCAGTGAGCTCCCGAGATGCAGCTCCTGTGAGTGGTCACCTATGCTGAACTGGGCTTTCTGGTGATTCAGTTGCTTTAGAGTTGAAGCAACTATGGAGAGATGGTCATCCAGAATGGGATGAGACTTCTCATGGTGTAGCTGTGTTTAAGTCATGTATTGCTCCTATAAGCAACCCCTCACCTTGTTCTGTAAGCATCCCCATTAAACTCATTAATTCAACAAACTGGTTTTGGTGTTGTCATGGTTTGATCCAGATGTCCCCCACAAATGAATGTGTTCTGAATGCTGGATCCCAAGCTGATGGCAGTTTGGGTATTAGAACTAAGCTTGAGCTGTGTTATTGGGGGGCGTGTTTATGGGTGTTATAAGCCAGCTTCCCTTTGCCAGTGTTTGGCACACCTTCCTGCCACTGTTTGCGGTGCTGTGGCAGAGGTGATGTCCACACTCTGCTCATGTGGTCATTTCCCCTGCCATCATGGAGAGTCCTCTGGAGTCTGTAAGCCATAATAAACCCATTCCTCCACAAGCAGCTTTGGTTGGGTTCTTTGTTGCAGCAACGAGAATGTTGACTAAAACAGATATAATTCTCCTTTGTTCTGTCATTTTGGCCTATTTGGGAAAATGTGTGTTTGTGTCACCCCAGGATAAGTTTTTCCCAGGACAGTGCTTTACTGTAGAAATCCCAGGGGTTCTTTCATTAATAGGATATCTAACTATGGAAGGTAGTTGACATATTTTGCTCCACGTGTCTCAGCTATAAATAAATGAGCAATACTCCTACAGTTTTGTTATATTCTGTTTGTATGTTTATATGTTTTTAGAGCTGGAAATTGAAGCAGGGGCCTAAGGTGTGTGAGATAAGACATCTACCACTAAGCTTTATCTACAGGCTCTGGATTCTTCCTTGACATTTAATCATTATAAATAATGCAGATACAACACTTAAAAGATCCAAGGCGAGAGTAGAGAAAGGCTAGGCGCAGTCTCAGCTATATGAAAGAAGAAGCTTAAATAATCAAGTCCAGATCTACTGTGGTCAAAAAGTGACTGAAATAGTTTAAGATAAAAGAGGTGTCATCAGATAGCATAAATCATAGATAAGGAACTGCAGTCTGCTAGTGCTTAAAAGCACTTTTGAGGGGGAGATAAGACAGAGGAACATTGGCCCATCAAGCACAAAGTTGTCTACTTGAGAGAAACTTGTGGCTGTCTAGTGCTCAGTATTGTATTTTAGTTATGCTTGTAGCATGCCATTTATTAAAATTTTAGAAAAAAATTACAAAGAATTGCCAAGTCATGTTTGATACAAATTAATAAGATTAAAGTCCGACTATCATATGTGCAAAGTAAAATAATCAACTGGCCTGGGATAAATACAGGAGACCAGAGATGAAAATGGTGTTCTCAGAAGCACATGATAGGCATCTGTTTATACCATTAGTCATGATATTAGAAAAAACTGCTAATATTGCTTCATACCAAAGGATACCAATTTCAAGCAGATGACACTTTTGGAATGTCATAACTATGTAAAGTTTGGAAAATATTAGAATTTTTGTATAATACAATGATAGAAAATACATTTAATAAAGCTCATGTAGCATGGCCAACAAATAAATAGCCTGGCAAATTTGTTATAATAAAGATAATAAAATTAATTGTTTAGTTCAGAAGACAGTATTGAAAGGCTAATATGACACATGAAAATTTGTAGAAATTTCCAATATATTGTACTTACACATAACAAAATTATATGTATCTCTGTGTATCCATTTATAGAATTTATAAGCATTTTGATTACATGTATTTTATATATATATATATATATATATATATATATATATATATATCAGGTATATGTGTATAGGTCTTAGTCAGCTATATGCCAATGTGATGAATCTCCAAACCAGGAACAGTTATGGGAAGAAAGGATTTATTGAAGCTACAGATCCAGGGGAAGTTCCATAATGGTGTAAGAGGCTGGCCCTCTTTCACAGGTCCGAGCAGAGAGAGAAAAACCCATCACCAACACCACACACAGAAGAGCAAACAGGCAGGGAGCCCAAGGAAAGAATTTCTTCCTCTTTATATAGCCTTAGGGTGGGGTCTTACAACCCTTTCCCAGACATAATGGCTTTCTGAGTCTCTGGAATTTCCTTCCTGTACTGCCCACACAGGAAGGAATGTTAATTTCTAGCTCTCCTGAGCTTCCTTACATCCTGCCCCCTACTGAGAGGGCTGCCTTCCTGTGAACTTCAGAGACCCACTTAAGATAAAGATCAAGTTAACAACAAAACCTAACCATCAATTAGTCAATACTAATTAAATAGTAAATAACAATGAAAATATATAAAAATTATCAATGGGTATTATCCTATTTTTTGTCAAAAGAGCAAATGTAAACATTCATAGCATCATTAGTAATTAGATAAATTGCAATATTATACCAGTGATGGTAAATATACCTACTGGTAAAAATTAAGGATTCTAACAATAATGTTTACAAAGCAGTTTCTTTTTAAAAAGTAGTTTACTTTCTTGAGAGAGAAAGAGAGAGATAAAGAGACATAGAGACAGGGAGAGACACAGAAAGTCTTTGAGTTTGGGTACACTAGGGCCTCTGTCACTGCAAAAGAACTCCAGAAAAATGAGCCACTTTGTGAATCTGGCTGTATGTGGGTACTGGGGAATCAAACCTGGGTTGTCAGGTTTTGGAGGCAAATACTGTGAACCACTGAGCAATCTCTCCAGCACACAAAGCACTTTCTTGGACTCATTCCATATTGACTTTGAACACAATTTGCTATCATCTATTAATGCCTAGCATAAGGGATCATAATTCTCTTCATAAATATGATTAATATATGTCAGTAGGAAAATTTCACATATGCAAAAAATGTCAAAGAAAGTTAATAATAGCTTTGATTAATAAAGAAAATTTTAAAATCAAAGGATAAAATACCCATTTTCAGGAGATTGGATGAAAGACTATGCATTGAAATACAAATAAATAATTGTAATACAAATAAATAAATCATCACATGTAGTGAAAATCACATACCATAGTGATATAATATATAAATACATATTATATAAAATATCTGAAATAAAGCTAATTGAAAAATACAATTTATACTCTTCAAATAGGGAAGGCAATATGTCTATCATATATATGCCCACCAGTGTGTCTCAAAACAATCATGTAAATGAGAAACACAGCCCAGGACATCAGTTTCTTCTGTAAGAAAGAAAGGGTACTATTTGCAAATGGCTCAGTCTTTTTTCCAAAATTGTCAGTAAGGTTTGGTTTCTTCCACTGGTTAGTGAGTTATTTTTATTATTATTTATTCTTGACAAATATGTTTTACATATTCTTAAAAAGATAGCATTCATCAAGCAAATCTCAAAAACTAAAGGGAATGAACATGAAATGTGTAGTTTGAGAGCAGATGTCTAACATTGGAATGAATTGTTGAAGAGGCTAAAATTTAAAATCAGACAAAACCAATTGTTTGTAAAGATACTTATTGAAACCTCTAAACTGGGAAGAAATTAACAAACTCTTCCAATTTGCTTTTATCATTATGAGTAGCTAGCAGCAACAAATGAACATTTTTCTTACTCCTCATCTTTACAAACAATTGGTTCTGTCTGATTTTAAATTTTAACCTCTTCAACAGGCGTGAGAGTGTGTCTTCTTGTTTAAATTTATAACTCTCTATGGCAAGTTACGTTGGGAATCTTTGTGTAAGTATCCTTGGTGAGATTTGTCTTCAGAAATTTTGCTTGTATTTTAAATGACTTATTTATTGTATTGTTTTTTTTTTTAAGAATTCATTGTGTAGCATGGGTAAGTCCTTAAGGAAATAATTACTTTCCTACTTTCCAAATATTTTCCCAGTCAAGCTTTTTTTTCATTCTTTTTTAACGTTTTTTTTTAACGTTTTTATTGGCTTAAAATTGCATATATTAACACAACAATATGCTCAGTATCATAGGTTCTTAGATAAAGCCATTGAATCCATGATGACATTCCCTCTTATGCATTAATTATTCTCCCCCCCATGACTCTTACATTCTTTCCACCCCTCTTCTGTAAATTTCCCTGTCATAGTGGGTGAGTTTATATTTTGAAAAGTTATTAGGTTTCTAAGAGTTTGTAGATTCATATTTTGGACAATTTTGGGCACCCTTGGTGCCTCTCTCTATCGCCATTCCCCACGTTATCTGCCTTGCTATGGGAATAGCTCTTTTGCTTGCCATCTCACTTCCTTAGAGGTTGCAATAGGACTCTAAATTGTGAGTTTGAGGTGAATGGTCTCCTGCTTGGGTGTCCCCCATCAAGTCATGTCCCTTTAGTGGAGTTTGGTGGTCCCCGGTTCACCTTCCTTTCTGAAAAATACAAATAGAGTCTCCAGAGGAGAGTGAGATCATTATTGGTCAATTGACACAAATATTGCTAGGTTGGTGAGCATTTGGAGGGTGTAGCCTTTCTGAGGACCTATGGTTAGTGAGGACTTTCCTGCATAGATGGGTTTCTTGGTCCCTATTCAGGGTGGCTGTGGGTCCCCTTACCAGTCAGGGGTTCCCTGCCTCTGAGCAGATCTCATAACCAATTAGCCAGCTGTTGATTACCCACCTAGGTTGGGCACCACTACTGCACAGATGGACACTTCTTGACTTGCTTGTCTGTGCCATATAGCCGTGTGTTCTGCACTCTCAGTCCATCCGTCGGTGTCACTTGAAGGTGCCTCCTACCCACTCAAGATATCATTGGTGGGGCTGGAGAGATGGCTCAGTGGTTAAGGCACTCATCTCCAGTGCCTAAGGCCCTGGGTTCAATTCCCCAGGACCCACATAAGCCAGACCCATAAGTGGTGGCCCTGGTTCTCTCTCTCTCTCTCTCTCTCTCTCTCTCTCTCTCTCTCTCTCTCTCTCTCTCTCTCTCTCTCTGTAACTCTGCTTGAAAAATGAATAAATAACATATTAAAAAATAAGATATCATTGGTCTGGTTTCCCTGACAGCTCCTGCAACACCTTCCAGCATCACCCAGGCTGCCCATCTGGGAGTTGATTTTGTTTCTGGATTCAGCAGGGTCTCTCATTGTTGTGTGATATCATTCTGTAGAATCTTCAGCAATAGGGTCTTATTTTTGCCTAAGATGGGTATTCCAGGGCTGTGACAAAAGTTTTTATTTTTTTAGGGATCATGTATGTCACACTGATCAACAGCTCATTGTGGGAGGTAACTACTTACTGGTACGGGGAGCTTTGCAAAGGTCATCGTCCTTTGTGCCATTGGTAGGCTTCCACCCCCCCCCCCTTTAGAGCCCTGTCTACCTCCAGAACTTGTACAGAAGATAGGATTCTATGGAGTCAGAGTATTGTTAGTTTAGGTTTGTGTACATCTCCCCCTTCTGTTGCTTCCACCCCTGCCCCCATTTACTTCTGTCCCCTTTGCCTTTCACCTGAATCACAAGTCATATTTACTTACAGATCGGTTTAACCAGATTAGGGGCCACAGATAAGGGAGAATATGCAGTGCTTGTCTCTCTGTTCTTGTGTGAGTTCACTAAGGATGATCTGTTCCAAATCCATCAATTTTTCTTTGAATTTTGTATTATCATCTTTCCTAATTGCTGAGTAGAATTCCATGGTGTATATGTACCACATTTTTGATATCCATTCATCTAGCGATGGGCATTCAGGTTGGTTCCAGTTCCTAGCTATTATGAATTGAGCCGCTATAAACATGGTTGTGCAGATGTCTCTGTGCTGAAGCGAGGAGTCTTGAGGATATATGCCCAGTAAAGCTGGGTCAACTGGTAGTTCTATATCCATACTGTTCAGAAGCCTCTATACTTCTTTCCATAGTGGTTGTACAAGTTTGCATTCCCACCAGCAGTGAAGGAGAGTTCTTTTTCCCCACATCCTTACATTTTCTTAAGTGAGAATTGGCCATTTGTATTTCTTCCTCTGAGAATTCCCTGTTGAGCTCAGAGGACCATTTTGTGAGAGGGCTGTTTGATGTTTTATTATTTAATTTATTGAGTTCTTTATAAATTCTAGTTATGAGACCTCTATCTGTGTTATAGCTTGCAAATATTAACTCCCAATCTGATGGTGGTCTATTGGCTTTGAGTATGGTAAGTTTGTCTATACAGAAGCTTTTTAGCTTGATGAGATCCCATTTGTTAAGTGATTGCTGTACTTCCTGGTTTACTGGAGGTTTGTTCAGGAAATTTTTCCCTACTCCTATTTCATAGAGAGTTCCCCCTATTTTTTCTTCCAGGATTTTCAGAGTTTCAGGTCTTGTGTTGAGGTCTTTGATCCATTTGGAGGTGATTTTGGTGCAGGGTGAGAGGACTGGGTCTATTTTCATCTTTTTACAAGTGTTTATCCAATTTGCCCAGCACCATTTGTTGAAGATGCTATCTTTACTCCATTGGACATTATTGGCATCATTATCGAATAATAAGTAACTATAGTTGCTTGAGTTTAGGGCATGGTCTTTAATTCTGTTCCATTGGTCCATCTGTCTGTTCTTATGCTAGTACCATGCTGTTTTTGTTACAATGGCTTTATAATATATCTTTAGCTTGGGAATGGTGATACCTCCAGATGAGCTTTTTTTTTTTTTTTTACTAAGAAAGGCTTTAGATATCCGAGGCCTTTTGCCTTTCCAAATAAATTTGAAAATTATTTTTTCTGTATCTACAAAGAATGATGCTGTTATTTTTATTGACACGGCATTGAATCTGTATATTGCTTTTGAGAGTAATGCCATTTTCAAGACATTAATTCTACCTATCCAGGAGCATGGGAGATCTTTCCATCTTTTCGTGTCATATTCAATTTCCTTCTTCCGTATTTTCATGTTTTCATTATACAAGTCTTTCACATCCTTTGTTAGTGTTACACCAAGGTATTTGATTTTTTTAGAGACTATTGAAAACAGGACTTTTTCACTAATTGCTTTTTCTCTGTGCACATCATTTGCATACAGGAAGGCTACTGTTTTTTGTGTGTTAATTTTGTATCCTGCCACTTTTCTAAAGGAGTTAATCACCTTCAGTAGTTTAGTGACACTGTTCTTTGTGTCTATTACATATAAGATCATGTCATCTGTAAAAAGGGATAGTTTCACTTCTTACTTTCCAATTTATATCCCTTTTATGTCTTTTTCCTGTTTTATTTCATTTGCTAGAACTTCAAGGACTATGTTGAAGAGCAGTGGTGAAAGTGGACTCCCTTGTCTTGTTCCAGAATTTAGTGGGAACTCCTTGCGTCTTTCCCCACTGAGTATGATTTGGGCTTTAGGGGATTTGTATGTGGCCTTTATTATGTTTAGGTATAGGCCTTCTATTCCAAGTCGTGTTTTGATCATGAAGTGTTGTTGAATTTTGTCAAAGGTTTTCTATGCATCTATGGAAATAACCATGTTGTTTTTGTGGCTAAATTTATTAATGTGATGGATTATGTTGATTGAATTCCGTATGTTGAACCAACCTTGCATTCCTGGGATGAAGCCTACCTGATCTAAGTGGATAATACTTTGGATGTGTACTTGGATTCAATTTGTGAGGTTTTTTTCCAGAATTTTTGCATCTAAGTTCATCAGGGATATAGGTCTATAGTTTTCTTTTCTGGATTTATATTTGTCTGGTTTTGGTATTAAAGTGATGTAAGCATCATAGAAGGAGTTTGGAAGAATTCCATGTTAACCAATGTCATTAAAGGTCTTCAGAAGGAGTGGTTTCAATTCTATGATGAATGTTTGGTAGAATTCAGCTGAGAATCCATCTGGACCTGAACTTTTCCTTCTGGGGAGATTTTTAATTACATTTTTAATTTCAGTGGGTGTGAAACGTTTATTTAGGAGATTTATCTGCTCCTGATTAAGCTTTGGTAGATGATAACTGTCCAGGAATTCATCCATTTCTTCCAGGTTCTCCAGCTTTGTGGAGTATAGGTTTTAGAAGTAAGACCTGATTATCCTACCAATTTAATTGGTGTCTGTTGTGATCTCAAATTTTCATTTCTAATTTTATTAATTAGGTCGCTCTGTTTTTTCTGTTTGGTTAGGTTGGCTCAGAGTTTGTCAATCTTGTTTATCTTTTCAAAGAACCAGCTCTTTTTTTTTTATCAATTTTTAAATTGTCTTTTTTATTTCTATTTCATTGATCTCTGCCCTGATCTTAATTATTTCTTTTTGTCTTGAGTTCCTAGGGTTGGTTGGTTCCAACTTTTCCAATGCCTTTAGCTGATTGGTTAGGTTGTTAATTTGGCATCTCTCTCACTTTGTTATAAAGGCATTCAGTGCTATAAATTTTCCCCTTAGGACAGCCTTCATTGTGTCCCATAGGTTTTGGCATGTTGTACTTTCATTATCATTTATTTCAAGAAAATTTTCCATTTCTGTTTTAATTTCTTGAACTGCCCTTTCATTATTTAATATCCTATTGTTTAGTCGCCAATAGTTGTGGTGCATTTTCTGTTTTTTTCTGCCATTGTTTATTTCAATCTTCAGTGCATTATGGTCTGATATGATGCAGGGTGCTATATCAATTTTCTTAATTTATTTAAACAAGATTTGTGACCCAATATGTGATTTATTTTGGAGAAAGTTCCATGAGCTGCTGAGAAGAATATATATTCTGTAGAGTTGCTATGGAAAGTTCTATATATGTCTGTTAGGTCTAGTTGGTCTATGGTCTTGTTAAGTTCTATTATTTCCCTCGTGATCTTCTGTCTGGTTGATCTGTCTATAGTTGACAGTGGTGTCTCAAAGTCTCCAACTATGATGGAATTGGAGTTTATTTTAGATTTGTTTTCCATTAATTTTTGCTTTATGAAATGTGGTGCACCTGTATTTGGTGCATACATGTTTATGATTGTGATATCTTCTTGTTGGATCATTGCCTTGATGAGTAAGAAGTGGCCTTCCTCATCCTTTAAAATTAATTTTAGCTTAAAGTCTATTTGTCAGATATTAGTGTAGCCACTCCTCCTTGTTTTTTATTTCCATTTGCTTGGAATATCATTTTCCATCCTTTCACTCTGAGGATGTTTTTATCTTTAGAGGTGAGGTGAGTTACTTGGAGGCAACAAATGGAAGGGTCCATTTTTCTGATCCATCCTACTAGCCTTTGTCTTTTTATGGGAGAGTTGAGACCATTAATATTCAAAATTATAACTGTGAGTCTTGACTCAATACCTGCCGTGGTGAAGGGTTTATAAGATTTGGTGCCTTGTGTGTTTTCTCTCAATGCCTTCTGAAAAATACAAACAGAATCTCCATCAGAGGGTGAGGTCAAAATAGGTTAAATGATACAACATTGCTATTTTGGCTAGCTCCCAATTGGTGTAGCCTCTCTGTAGCTCTCTGCTAGTGGGAATTTCCCCATAGGATTATGCCGTGGATTCCAGTTCCAGATAAGGGTTCCTTGTCACTAAGCAGATATCAGTAAACTGTTGATTAATTACCCTCCTCTGTTTAGTGCCACTATTGCACAGATGAACATTTCTTGACTTGCTGGTCTCTTCCATACAGCCATGTGTTCAGCATTCTTGTGACAACTGTCTGTATTATATATCAGTGGTCTCTGCTTTCTCCAAATATCATTGACCAATTTCCCATGGCAGCTCATGTAACACCTTCCAGTGCTACACATGCTACCATCTGGGAGCTGGTTACCATTCTGGATGTAGCAAGATCTCTTGGTGTTGTTAGATGACACTCTGTGATTTCTTCAGCAAGGCCTGGGACAGTTATTCAAGAGCTTTGATAGAAGTCTGTCATGTTTTGTGGACCTCATGTGTCTCTTTGATCAACAGCTCAGTGTGGGAAGGAACCAATAACTGGGACAGGGAGATGCAGGCCAGAGCAATTATTCTTTAGGTTAGGCTTCCTCCTATTCTATTCATGGAGCATTGTACCAGGTGGTGCTCTCAGCTTCCTCAGGACTTTACTGTATAAAGGGTAGGGTTTAAGGTGTCAATTCATTATTAGTTTAGTTTAGTTATATTTTACTTTACTGTGTGAGTCATTCCCCCCAATTCTTTCCATTCCCTTTTACAATCTCTCCATTTGTTTACTTATAGATTTTCTTAATGTTCCAGTTTAACCTTGTTAGGAACCACATATGAGGGAGAATATGAGGCACTTGGCTCTCTGCTTATGTGCATGTTCACTAAGAATGATCTGCTCCAATGGAATTCGAAACAGCTGAAAGGAAAAATGGAAGGACTTTGAGCAGATCAAATTCATTTTTAAAATATTTACGCATGATTTTTTTTTAAATTGTGCAAGTTGAAATTTTGGAAACGTGCACCTAAGAACATTGGGTAATTTCTTTTATTGCTTAAGCCTTCCAAATAACCGGAGATTTCTTTTAACCTTTTAAAAAATTTTCACTACCTAGAAATTTAATAAGGAAAGTGGGGTGTTTCTTTTGACCAGCAAGTCATTGATTGACAAAATATTATGGGATCAGTTTTCCATTTGTAACTAGACCATATCATAGTTCCCTTATCCATTGCGCATTGATGATACCTCTCCAGTACCAACTTTATCTGACTCTTTATCAACCATATTTATTCCTTCTTATATCACATATATATTACTATTCCTCCTAGCTGGTATCTGCTATGATTTCCCCAGAGAAGTCACTATGGATTCTTGACTATAATACTTTTTTCATAAAAAGCAAGGGCTTACAGCTGTAGTAACTCAGTCTGATATTCTGTGTCTTCAGTGAAAGTTGTATAGTAATACTTGTGAGGCTAGATGAAGCAATAGATCAGCTCCTCACCCCTGATTCCTTGGGATTTTCTATGTGAAATTTTATTATTCATGTGTAGAGTCAGAGGCTTAATTTTTTTGCATTTCTGCTCTGTTTCAAATTCCTGATGGTGTGACATGTTTCAATTTTCAAATCATTTTCTCTACCTTGAATCATTAGTAAAATAAATATCAGAAAGACAAAAAATGTATAGTCTATGCTTTTATATTACTTTTCCTGGGGAGAAATGCAGAAATATCTATTCATTTTCAACAAGGAACCAGCATACCTATTAGGCAACACCATTCAAATCTAGCATGATGAACCTGTACCTTTATTGGGGTCACTTTCAGGAACTTGGCCAGCTGCAATGGAGAAAAGCCCACTGGTGATGACTCAGAAGAGCTGACTCACTGGATGCCTCTGTACATTGTGTAGGCAGCTTCATGAAAGAATTTGCTCTTCCCTGGAAATTATATACTGCCCATATAATCTCAGAGAGGGTTTTCACAAATATTGTAAAATTTTGAGCTGAGTCTGAGAAGATTCTTGGGAGATTCATATGCCTCTTTACCACCTTTGTGCACCTTCACAAAGAAATGTTGTAATACAGAGAAAATGTCAATACAAAGGTGCTGTTCCAGTTTAGTTCATTAACCATTATGACTTGGAAGAACACAGAAATGTCCACTGGGAAATACCATTGTGAATCAAATGGAAATAACAATTTGATATGCTTCTAACATTGATGTATGTAAAACAGTTTGAGATTCTGTACCTTCACCAGGGAAAGCGCTTAAGATATGAGAAAGAACTCCTTATGGGAAATTTCCATAGGTAAATTGCTATATTGCCAACTGAATTTATTCTTTTAGTAAATTTAACTACATTAGGAAAAAAGTTAAAAATCTATTTATAACCTAGAATCATATGTCTGCCAGTGTTTCTCTGTGTATGTATACACAGTTTTTAATGTAGGTACTAAACACTATATATGGACTAAGGCTCTGAAAATTACCAAAATGACTATTTATTGATTCCTGTACTTTAAAGATTTGACCATCTACCTATTCATGAAGGCAAGCTCATAATATAATAATTAAACATTAGAAATATCTTTAAAGGGTTTTGAACAAAGACAAATAAGCTTTTAGAAAGACTTTCCAGATGACTTACATTTGAATTGAAATCTACTCTCTCTCTCCATCCTGCAACAAATTTTGAATTCATTTGGTGAATTAGTTACTTTGCACCAAAATAATATAAAATACCAAACTCCACATTATAGTAATCATTAATTTGATTAACCATTAAAAAAGGATGTTCAATATTTGGGACAGTTTCCAAAAGAGAGATGACTATAGAGTAGTTCCTCTGGAAAATTTATCCTTACTTTGAAGCCACCTTATAGAGGCATTTTATCTTGCCAACTTCTCTCCCAACTTAGCAATCCTATTGTTTAGAAGACTATGTGAGGAAAAAAAATCACACTTATTCACAGCTACATATTCACTAAACTCACTTCCTAATTTACTTTCTATTATTAGCTGGGTCAGATACAATGCAGGCATTTTTAGAACCACTTGAAATAGAATGTGTCTGATGAATCCTTACTCTTTTCAAAGAGCAGTAATTTCTATTAGAATATTTCACTTTCTTTTTAAAAGGTCCCATTATGTTGGGACTATATCCAAGGTGTGTTTACATGAGTGTTGCATCAATGGTAAATGAACAGAGAAAATAAAACTGGCTTCAATTTCCCAAGTGAGGTTAGAAAAAATGAAAATGTACCTTAGTAAGATTTAAACATAATAACCACAGATAAATGAGTAAAAGCAAACCAAGTAACAATAGTACTTAGCTTTGAGCATTGACTAACTCTTAGAGGAAAACAGGAAGCAGCTGAATATATTTAGAATGACCTACATTGACCACCTAATTGTCCACCGTGCCATGATCCAACTCAAGCAAGTTCAGGGGGTCAAGAGAGTTTAATTGCTCCTTCTGAATGCATTGCCTTCTAGTTTAGAAATGGAAATGAAGTGGAAAATATGTTAAAAGAAAACGATGAATACAGAAGCTAAGACCTGATGATTAATTTCAAACTGCTAAATTCCTATAAGCTTCTTTTCTTCTTTTCAAGGATTTCATAATGGTTCACAGTTTTTCTGTGTGTAACTGGTAATTCTGCTTTGCTCACCTAATTTAAACAGTCCCATTTGACATTTTGGGGTTATCTAATAATGGAGTCAGCCAGGCAATCATCTTTAATATTATGTATTTTGTGAGTGAAAGGAAAATAAATCCTAAAAGATAGGGTTGACTTGGCTTAATTTCATTGCATATTAGCATTTCACAAAAGCAGAGCAGCATTAGTGATGGAAAGTAGGTTAAAACATTGCTGTTTTGCTAATAAAGGAAAGTATATTTCTCCCCAAAATGAGAGTGCTATCGAATGAGATTTATACATGTGGAAAGTATCAAAATTCTTTGTCTTTCCCAAGTCTCTGGATGTCTATGTATTAGATTTATGAGGGGATGGCAAAGCTGTAAAGTGATTATAGATCTTAAAGTAACTGATTAGTGTGAGCAGCAGAATTAAATTGGAGACGGATAGGGGACGTGTGTTTCAGCACAGTTTAAATGTGTAATAGGGCATACTGAGAAGTGTGTATCAGTGGCTTTTAATGAAATTGTAAACTGCCTCCTCCCATTAAGTTGATTCATGGAGTCTGCAATGAGAGAATAACTGGCAGGCTATGCCTGCTTGGAAAATGACCACACGTTGCACATCTGTCAGTTTAACATCTCAAACAATGTGCTGGGAAAGCACGTTTTTCAGCTCTTCCTCACCCCCTTTGTGCTATTATTGCTATGAGCTTCTCTATCAGCACAGCACCTGCTTCTTACTCTAATTACCTGGACACATGCAATGGGAAGGCAGCCATTCCTCCTTAAAGAATTAAAATTCCCCCATGATTTTCCTTTCAGGTTTTCAAAACTCAGTGTCCAGTGTCATGACTTGAAAGAAGCTATGACATCAGCTTTCTTCTTTTGAGGTGAGTAGAGTGGTGAGGAATTTACAAGAGGAGGAAATTTATAAAATTAAATCATCTTTATTTAACCTAATTTAATTATTGCTTGATGAATAGCTGCTGTAAGAGATTCATAATGATAGTAGTTAACCTCTGAAATTAGAAGATTCTTTTAAGCCACCCTTCATTTGTAAACTTAGCTATTTTCATCTAAAAATACTCAAATTGTACCACTCAGAAAATCAGTTATCTGATCAAAGCTTTGTCAGTAAAATAACCATGTATCCTAATCTCCTTCCTATTTTCCCCTGAACATAAAACGAGATTAAATGCCCATTCAGTTAACTGATTTATCTGCCTTTTTCAAGGCCACGTGTAAGAACACTCTAAAGAAGAAAATATAATGAGCCAAGGTACTTGTCTAGTAGAGTATGTGGATTTATTAGATGGAACAGGAAGGGCTTTCCTACCATCCACTGAGATGTTCTTGTTTCCTGTGGCAGTTCATGCATTTCTATGTTAGGGGTAAAGTTAGGAGCAGCATATTTAGCTTATTTACAAAATGTTTTGGGAAAGTGGTGCTGACATCATTCCTAAACACAGAATTTCTTGGGTGTATGTATTTATGAGTTTAGTTGTGATAGCCCATACATTTTAAATGCATAATTGGAAAGCATATCAGCATATGATTATAGAGTAAAAGATTGGCCTGAAGCTGTTCTCTTGGAATGGACAAAAACAGCAAGGAGGGGAGAGAGCAAATGTCACTCCCAAGTTCTCAGAAATTCTCCCATGTACTCCCCACACCAGAGTGATGAAGTGAGGTAGGCTGAAGGTCAAAGATTGGAAGGACCCTCAGTCAGAAACAGGGTAGCTCTCCAAACTCAAGCAAAATTATGAGTTAACTATGGCTCTACTATCTTGAGTCTTCGAAAGTAAGTGAAAACCCTTTATAGCATACATATCTAAGAGTTAGTAAATTTCAGAATAGATTAGCTTGGATTCAGAGATTCTAAAGAAATTATACTTAAGGTGTCATCACTGCTTCTGTTTTCTGAAGAACGCAGGGAGTGGAGTGTTGTTTATCTGAAGAGATGACTTTCACACTTGGCCCCTAAATGCTGGCTGTTACTAGGAGACCTTAAATGCTTGCCTATTGTCATTCTCTTTAGGCTGTGGGTTTCCTGTCAACGTGACAACAGGCTTCCTCCAAAGCAAGTGATCTCAGAAGACAGTGAAGCAGGTGTCACAATTTCTACACCTTTTTCTGAAGGTGACTACTAATTGAGCTGACTGCTCTAGGAGTGAGGGCTGCTTACCTGTGCACCTGAGCGGACAGGAGAGAACATTCAACTTTCTTCATACTAAATACTCCTTTTCCTATGTCACCATGTAAATTTACCTTCATATTACCTACTCCAGGGGAAGTCAGTGGTATGGATAATCCAAAATCAATTAAAAATACATTATGTACTGAAGGGGGGGTGGGAAGTAATTGCCATTTTAATTATGTCTGGCCAAATTGCAATTAGTTTGTGTTCTCTTAGAACACACCTGTTAAAAGAAATGGTAGGAATGAGACAGCAAAAGTACAGAGATTTAATTTTCAAAGTCTCTTTAGAAAATGTAAAAAAAAAAGTAATTCCTATGTTCAACATTGACTCCTCTTTGTCTGTGATTAACCTGAGAGTGGAATTTTTATATAATCTATGTCAAGTTACATCTTTATAATTTGTCTGTAATGTTGACCATTTGATTTCAGCTTTAGAGTCAAAATGACCGGAAAAGAAGGGTTTTCTGGAATGTCGTTAGAGAAATACATAAAGCAAAAGACAAAATGTAAGTATGGGTTTTGGGAATCACTTTTCTAGAGAGACCAAGGAAGCTACATATATGTATGTGCCAGGGAATGTTAAGCTAAGTCTGGGAGCATCTAGGTGCCCTTTGGGGATCTCACTGCTGTCTCTGTTAGGATGGAGAGAGCTGAGCCCAAGAAAGAGACCTGCTACTTTATGCTCTATTTCAGTCTGTAATTTGGGGAGCAATTAGAAACTGGTAGTTACAAACCTAGAAAAGCACTGTGTACTTTACCAAGATTCATTCACTGACTTAACCATCATTATTATTATAACCATTTAACCAGAGTGCCAGGTGGTTATTAGATGACACAGTATTTTGATGTTGTCACAATTGTATTAACTGAAACGGATTA
This sequence comes from Zapus hudsonius, assembly GCA_004024765.1. Lineage (NCBI taxonomy): Eukaryota > Metazoa > Chordata > Mammalia > Rodentia > Dipodidae > Zapus > Zapus hudsonius. The sequence continues at coordinate 61,465 of PVHP010004975.1, forward strand.
AAATCAATTTATAAAATCATTTTTTATTTCTAAATGTGACATAAGAGATGGTAAAGAAAAGTGTTATACATTGCCAGTACTAATTAAAATACGTACACCATAAATGTTTCCTTTGTAATTAGTACCACCTTAATTACTGTTACCATTTGTTATTGTTATTATTATTTCATTCTATATGTATATGGGGTGTGTGTGTGCATGTTTATATGTGGACACACATGTGTGTTCAGGTGCATTTGCACATGGAGGCTTGAGGTCTATACTGGGTGCCTTCTTCAACCACTCCCTACCTTATTCTTTGAGACTGGATCTCTCACTGTACATAGAGATCATCAATTAGGCTAGACTCCCTAGATTCTCTGTCTTTGCTTTCCCTGTGGTGGGATGCAGTCATACTCCTGACATATTGTATGGATACTAGGCTTCTGGGGTTACAGGCATGTTCTCGTGTATTCTGTGAGTACTTGGATGCAAAACCCACATCACCAGACTTGCATGGCAAGCACTTTACCCACTGAGCAATCTTCCTAGTCATTGGTCATCAATTTAATATACTCTTAAATGATAATTTCTTGAAAGGAAAATATTGTGTGGATTTTTGGAGAATGGAAAGAAAAGTATACTGAAGTTAAACTTTATTTCCCCAGGATGAGTTGTATCTCAAGACAAGTGAAGTAATTCTGCACGGTCACATTTATATAGTGGCTTTGTGTGCCATTCTCTTGTCATGTCTTACTTTTCTTTTATTCTCTTTTAAATTTCATTTTATTTATTTATTTATTGTTGAAAAATATAAACACTCTATGGACACATTTTGTGTTGGTACCTGTGATGGTTAAGTTTTGTTGTCAACTTGACCTTTCAAGTAATCTTGGGTGGATCTCTGAGGATGTTTAAGGAAGGCAGCCTCTCACAAGGGGCAGCATGTAAAGAAGCTCAAAGAAGCTGAAAGTAAACATCCTTCCCTTTGTGGGCAGTGCAGGAAGGAAAGTCCAGAGACTCAGGAAGCCATTAAGTCTGGGATAGGGTTGCAAGACCCCACCCTAAGGTTATGTAAAGGAGAAAAATTCTCTTTGGCCCTCCTGCCTATTTGCTATTTTGTGTGTGTGGGGGGGGGTAGGTGATGGGTTTTTCTCTGTGTTTGGACCTGTGAAAGAGGGCCAGCCTTTTTCACTGTTATGGAACTTCCCCTCAATCTGTAGTTTCAATACTTTCCTCCCCCAAATTGTGCCTGCTTTGAAGATTCATCCCAGTGGTGTGTGGCTGACTGAGACAGTACCCATTTCCCTCCTCCCTGCCTCCAATCCATTGAAGGCCTTCCTCCGTAGGATTGCTGAAACAGCCCATGGCCTGGAGGAACCTCACATACCATATGTATTGGTGTAATTTACAGTTCATCCAAATCCCCTCCTAAATGATACTTATGGTATTTTTTTTAAAAAAAATTATGTAGACTTTAATAAATTAACATGATACTTTGGTCATGGTCTTACCTCTTTAACCTCTTTTTTTACTCTCTCATTTCAGTTCCCTGGTTCCTAAAGCAATGGCAGTTTCTCAAACCATACACAGCATAAAGCTTTTCATCACATAACAAGGAAGTAAAACCTTCTGTAACTACACTGTGTCTCAAAGGTAGTTGAACAAAAAGAGATGTGTATAAAGAATTAATAAAAAGTTGTACCTGAAAGTTTCTGATAAGAAAAGAAGAGCAGAGTCCATCAAAAGCTGTACAGTGGCTGTAGACACTATCACAGAGAAATCTCCTCATTCAAGGCAGGCCCTCCTTCATTTTGCAACCTTATTCTTTTGTCCTCCTCTGTACTCTGTGTCAACCTGTTTATGGGCTCAGAACAGCACAGGGGTATTGATAACCATTGTGTGGTCATGAATGTACCAGTCAGTTAATGTGGAGAGGACAATGCTTCATAGTATGCCTTCCCACACTAGGGTTCTTATATTCCTTCCAGACCTTTCCCTGCAATATCTGAGAACCTTGTCAAAAGCCTAGACCTTTCTCTGTGTAATTGGCTGTAGACACTGAGAAGACTCAAAACAAAAAACTAAGAGGCTCTTGAGGGTTCAACACTAAAGAGATTTCTATTTATGATATTGATTTAAGATTTTTACCTTATAAAACATCCATTTTTTCTTTCAGTAGTCTTTACATGATTTTTTCAAAGAAGAAACTCCTGGCTAGATACAGGTTTTAGGATACTTCTTCCAAAAAAGTTAGTTCATGAGCTGTTATTCCTACATAGATTATTCATTCTTTTTAGGAGAATGTTGAATATTTCTGTGAAACACTTCAATGTTCATACTTAAATATGAAACTATAATTTATTTTATTTCTACTATCCAAAGAGTACTATTTTGTTGAATTTAACTGAACCTCCATCACCCAGCAACACTTCAGCCACTGTATAGCTTTTGATGGGCTTTGGACTCTTCCTTTCTTATTGAAAACTTTTATGTATAACTTTTATTAATTCTTTATACACATCTCTTTCTGTTCAACTACCTTTGAGACATAGTGCAGAGACAAAAGTGTTTTCTAAATTGCTTGCCATTGCTTTAGGAACCATGGAAGTGAAACGAGGGGAAGGGTTCTCTCTATGATCTCTGCTGGAAAGGATTCTTACTCAGGGAGCAGTAAAGAATTACTATTCTTGGGCTGTGAGATAAACTACATGTTCTGCAAGAGCAATGCAACGGGCTTTATTGTGCAAGAATCAGAAGCAAAGGCAGAAACATCTTGCTTTATTTCAAGCAAGAAAACATGTATTGACTTGGATGGGAACTCTGGAATGGAAACTCAACTGAGTGTTGAATTGGCGAGGGGCATATATTAGAGGCTTTGTCTACCTATAATTAAAGGTGTAATAGTCTGATTGATTGACTACTGAATTTTTCTGAGCAGTAACTGAAAAATCTTTTGAAATAGGGAAGAAAAGTTGAGCTGTCAGGTAAGCTGACTGCTGGGAAGCAGTCATTTGTAATTGCCCCTAGCTGACCTCAATGTTTCTGACTGAACTCCCAAGAACCCTGTACACCCAGAGCCTCAGCTGTTCCCAGTCAAGAAGTTTGTTTGTTAGCTATATAATTTACATAAGCAAGGAATTTCTCCCTCAGAAATCAGTGACCCTTTCACAATCACACCTTCTTTCTGTCTTGAGTTCTGTAATTATATGGTTTATTTTATTATTCACTCTGTTAAAGATCATTCAGCCATACAAACATTTAATAAACATTATCCAAAAGCTAGTTACAAGAGATCATTCAGGAAAACTGACCTTAGGCATGAAAGTTGAAAGTGTGGCTCTGACTTGGAGTAAACTGTGGAATTTTCTTTTAAGTCCTGATGTTTCTAAAATTGTTGACAAAAATAAGTTTGCTTGCTGTGACAAACAGGTATGGATTATAGTTATTTAAATTCAACTCTAAGAAAAATTTCAAGTAATTTTTTTGAGTCGATTGTTTTTGATATTGAATTGAAAGATTTTGTGAAATATTAAAACATATTTGAAGACATACTAGAATCTCTATTATATTTAATTAACTTTAAAGCACAGAAGCTGAAAATCGTTAAGTAGTGATAAGGATCAAACAGAACATGTCTTGCTAGCATATGGCCATAAGTGAAAACAAATATGACTTACTCTGTTATTCTCAGAGGATTTCACATACTGCTTTCTTATAGGCATATAACATTAATGTAATTCATTTTAAACTTTTATGCTATTTGATAAAAAAGCCCCATCTATATCACAACACAGAAAATTGTTTATAGTGTGTTCATTGCTTAAGAATCTGGAAATCCTGATTTACTTAAATTTCACCACTTGTCATTCTTTCTACTTTACAAACTTACTAAACAAAGGGGAAAATGAAAAAAAAAGCCTTCTCAGTGTTTTAATATAAAACTTGAGAACTTTTAATTTTGTTACCCAATGAGTTTATTTTTCTAAAATTGTAAATATTGGTAAATTAAGACTGATAAAATCATAACATGTCATAACTGTTTTTCACAGAACAAACATCAAGTTCATTTCCTCTCTCACAACCTCAGTGCATGCAAGCAAGAAAAAAGGAAACTGAGATTAAACTTGGGGCTCTGTGCAAATGGAAAGAGACCTGTGTGAACAATATTCTGTACCTCATTTTCAATGCATTCATATTGGTTAGTCAGTGAAAATTTCAGTTCATGAATAAATGAATTGAGGAGTCTTTTGTTACCTTGTAAAGAAGTATCATAAAATTAGATGATGAATTAACAATGATTATTTGTTAATTTTTTTCTTCCTTTTACTGATGGGTCACTGTGCTTAGAGTCAAATGACACAAACAGATTTTACTTTGTATCCTTGTATGTTTTCTGTAAAATAGTCTCACTCTTTTGTATAGCAATATGAATGTTTATCTAATAAAGGAGAACAAATAGGTTCTCAAGTGAACAGGTTCTAGATGTATCTATTTATAGCTCTATTACATGTAAAATATTTGACTAACCTTTAAAGTCATTGCACAACTAAATTAAATTAGTTCCACCTAGTAATGTAGTGGCACAATGGAAAAGAAAATGGCCTTGGTTAATCAGTAATCTTGGATTAAAATTCAGAATGTTCTCCTTGCTAACTTAATACCCTTGGCCAAATTACTTAAACTCTCTGAGCTAGAATTTCATTGTGTGTAAAATAGAAATTATAATACTTAGCAAATAAGATAAAATATGTGAGAAGGTTCTATAATGATGCTAGGCACTTAATGGATACTGAATAAATGCTAGTTTCAGTTTACACTAGGTCTCATTTTCATATATGTGTGCACATGTGCAGATATACTTTCAGGAGTTACTTGGTTACACCCATTTGTTTGATTTATTAAGTTAAATTGGTCAGACAGGTTCTGTGTGCATACAAACTCAGTAATTTTCTATTATCTATATGTTCATTCTACTAATACCAAATGTACTTAGTATTATTAGTATAATTTGCTTATCACAAATGTAATTCATATTCTATGCAACCTTGTTACTTTGCAACCTCCCGTAAATCTGTTTGTTTTGCTTGTGTATGTGATGTGTGTGCATGTCTATATGCATGCTTGTGTACGTAAGTGAATGTGTGTGAGTGGGTACACACATGTATGCTTGCAGAGGACAGGGGCCTACCTCACCCTCTCTGCACCTCATTTCTTGAGTCAGGGTCTGTCACTAAACCTAGAGCTTATTCATTTGGATGAACTAGATCGACGAAAGTTCCAAGGAGACTCCTGTCTCTGTTTCTCCAGTAGTAGAATTACACGTGGACAATGCCACATGGATTTCAAATGGGATTCAAACTCAGGACCTCATACTGGCACAGTAAGCACTTTGTTGACTGAGTCATCACTCCTGTGCTTCAGATTGTATTTAAACTTTAAAAAAATAATTTCAATTTAGAAACTGAAATGGGTAGAGGGGTTGAGGAAAGAGTTCTCAAAACCCTGAACCCTGAGTTCTTTTCCTTCAATTAACCAAAGAATCGGCAACTCAGACTGAGAATGGTTTTTATAACACACCACATTTTATTCAAGCAGTACAGGGAGAGGAGGGAGAGGGAAATGGGGCAAGAGGAGAGAAAAGGCGACCTGGGAATAAAAATGGGTTTGTGATTTTAAAAAGAGATTAAAAGATAAAAAGTTTATAAAAGTCCTTTATAAAGAGAAGTCCCCTCCCCCTCTTTTGCCGAAGTTGCAAGATTGGTGGGGGGGCAACTTTTCCAGAATGGAGACCCAGCCCAGTGTGATGTGTATAGCCCAAGAGTAAGAGACAAAAGATCCCAGGTTTCTGTGTGGATTTCAGATTAGAATTCCTGTGCTGTAGGTGGACACTCACCTGTGCATGAGGTCCCAGCCCATCGCCTGAGCTTCGAGGGAGAGAAACCCGCCCACACCTGGGAAGGTTGCATGCGTGACTGGGTAGGGCTAAGACAGGTGTTGCAAAATTGTAACCAAGTTCTTAGTGGGCTATCCCCTGACTGTCTGCCCACATGAATCTACCTATCTATCTATTCTCCCACAAAACTATCTTACTGAAAAGGAGGCTAGAATTCAAGATGGTTTAGGTTATTGTGGGAATTGTGTGAAAACCTTACTTATTTCATATTATATTACATATTCAGATTTGAAAATAACTTTAAAATTAAACTTTAGGTTCTCATGTAACTACTTATGAAATCAACCATTTTGATTATTCATTTTTAAAGTCCTCAAGCATCAATAAGAGGAGCTGTACTCAGTGGAAATAATTCATAATTCATCAGACTGACCATTAGCTAGCTTTATGCATGCATATGTGGTTGGGATCTCATTAGCTCTGGCCATATAATGAGAGGCAGTGCAGAAAGATGTTTACATCAAGATGCTTATCTGTCCTTTCTCTGTTGTCTGCCCTGTCCTCATTTTAAGCGACTCATGAATTGACCTTTAATTATTTCTTGTAAAAAATATGTTTAGCATATGAAAGTTAAAACCCTATTACTTTTGCGTTCTACCCACTTTATTGAAGTAAATTTAATGTGCTCTTGGTCTCCTTGC